>JACFYI010003756.1:249176-260247 GCA_014898755.1 Handroanthus guayacan
TCCTTAGAAAATTCCATTCATATCAATACGATTCAGTCAGAGTACATAACTATCCAAAATGAGCTCAACAATCTAAATTTACAAACCAAAAGATTCAAAAGTCTAGTCGAGCTATTACATGCTTATAACAATATCAAATCAATCTTATACTAAGCAGGTTCGAATCTTCAGCTAATAATCCCAAGAGTTAAGATCCTACATAATAATAATGTGGAATCATGAGTCATACGACCCAGCAAAACTTATGGCATGACGAGAGAATCGAGAGAGTTCCAAACAATAAGCATATCGACAAATGGACAAGAATGTGATATCAATAAGTAGTTCAGAACATTCGGAATAAACAGATCAGTCAATAATAGGTATCACATTCGAGTCATCAAGCAGATACAAGTATTTGGTAGGTCTATCACCCTTATATCTTCAATACAATCATATAAAATCCTTATCCCTCCAACTCTCGAAAGAGCAACAGATACAGATAAGCACAGCCGACGTACGTACTTTTAGATTAATCCCTCAGAACCCTACCTCCAGGAGTCATCCGGATTAATCTCACAAGACACTTTTTTTATTTCCTACTTCAAATTATTGGATCCCTGGATTCCTCCTTCCTTACTTGGACGATTTATCAAATGTGGAGGAGTTTTCATGGGACATTGCTGCATACTCATTCCTTGTATAAGAGATGAGAAAGTACGTCGGGGCAGAAGAAAATTGACAGAAATACCTCGACAGTTGCACTGTTGGTGATGGCAAGTGACTGTGATTATAATGATTATGTTAATTATATTTGTATTTAGCTATACATAACAATTTATTTATGAATGATCGGCATGGCTTTATAAGTGCATCCCATCGATGGGAACAGCCCAAAAGTTGATCGATTTTTTTTTATTTTACCGGTGGGGAGAATGCAAGCTGCCCAACAAAGTCCACGATACTGAGGCTCGTTTGGAAAGTATAACGGCTGAAATGGTAATGATTTATTATTATTCTATTGTTATAATTTAGTATTGTAATTTCACAAGAATATTTACATTTATTATTGTAATAGGTATTTGAGTTCAACCCTACCAGTTAGGAGCTATCTTTATTAAATTTGAACAATACAGTTACTGCCATAGTTAGGATAAAAGACGAGGAGATAAGAGAATTGAATAAAAAAATAGCCAAAGTAAAGGAAGCAATAAAGGAGTTATGTGTCCTAGCTCGCGTGAACACCGACACTTCTGCAAAAGACGAGGAGATAAAGGAGTTCAAGAAAAGAATAGCCGAACTAGAGGCAGCAGCAAATAAGGATTTATTTGTGCTAGCTACAGTCAACGTAGATGCTACTGCAAATAAAGAATAAGCTGATGATGCAGATAAGGAGCAGGGTGATTATGCAGTAGCATATGAGGAGTGGGATGATTATGCAGCAGCACATGACGCGTAGGGTGACTATGGGGAAAATTTGTCCAAAATGCATATACTTGTTGAGAAGAAGAAAGGCACTAAGAAAGAAGAGGAGAATAAAGATGTTAAGGATGGGGGAACAGAAGTAGGAGTGGTAAAATCGTTAGCAGTCGTACCCCTAGCGGCAGAGGCTTGCAGGACTCTAGAGGTAGGTGAAACTTATTATTGCATTTGTTTCATTACAAGTTCATTTAGCTATATTAAAGTTTGATTTATTAGTTCCTCACTGTGATATACAATAGGAGTTTGATGCCCCTAGACTTGAGACACATGACAGAGGACCATCGATGTCTCAGCCACTAGAGGATGTGCCTGGTACCTTGTCTACCTCCCCTAGTATCCTTTCCACACACATTGGTAATTTATCTTCCTAGCACGATACTTACGTAGCTCATCAAGTTTACTTTTATGGATTTACATGATCCTTGTATTTTTATATTTGAATTTTACCCGAATATCATTTGCTTTGTTTTGAATTTTATGTTGTTTAACTATTTAAATATCTATTGAGGATGAAAGTGAAGATTAGGCTAAACAATAATAAAACGCAGTGGAAAACATCATTCATCAACATGAATTAATGCCTAAATTTTCATAGGATCCTCATATGAGCCTAGAATTTAAATTAGAGATGAAGAGACCAACCTTTGATGCAAGATATTCAAGCTTGACTAAACACCACCTCTTGGACCGAAAAGTGATCTCCTTTTTTGATCAACCACTTGATTTACTCCAATGCCTTGATCTTCACCAACTCTTGATGAATCCAATCCAATTCTCCAAATTAGATCTTCAAATCTCCCACCAAATCCTCAAGAAAACTGAAAATGTATCTCCAAAAATTGAGAATGCCGTGAGGTGTAATGGTGTTGATCAACTTTTGATCTTCAATCTCAAGTAGATTTGCACCTCTAATAGAAGATCCACTCTTTCTTTTTTATTATCACTCAAGATCTATGGTTAGAGACTAGATCTAAGTATGAATCTATGAGAGAATATGAAAGATGAAGAGAGAAAATGTGGAGGGAAAAATTTTCAGCAACTAAATCTCAAAATGAGAGAGATGGCCTAATTGTGTGAGCAATGAGGTGGTGGTTATTTGTTTGGTATTTAAAGTGTGATCTTTGCCAACTTGGATGATTAGTTGGCAAGTTGGTTTTGGAGGGAAGAATCTAGATTCTTCTCTTCAAAATATCTTGTCCAACTTGGCATCCAAGTTAGTTAATTTATGTGGCATTTTAATTAATAATTAATTAAAGTGCTACATAAATTCTAATTAACTTTAAATACCTATTTTAATTTTCCTCTTAATTTAAATTGTCTTCTTGAATTAATTAATTCAACTATTGAAATTAATTGAATCAAATTAACCATTAATTTAATTAGAATAATTTAACCCTTCAAATTAATTTATTCAAGAAGATCAATTTTGACTTTGGTCAAACATTTTGACTTTTAGTCAAAATCTCTCTTTATTTACCTAAATCTAATTTAGGCGATTATCTCTAATCTAATTAGATAATCTCTACTTAGATTCATACCGTGACTTAATCGAGGAAGACATGTGATCCATTAGGTTCATCAATTAATTAGACATGGGCTCGTAACTTTTACGATTTTTGATTAATTAAACCATTTAATTAATCACCGATAGAATTAATCTCTATTAATTCTATAGTATCCAATCTCCATAGTCGATATTTAACCACAAGCCTATGGAGCCCAATTTATTGGTGAATTAATTGTGGTTTGTACCTTATCTATTTACATGTACTGTGTAAATACGGTCCCTCCGTTTTCAATCTCCCGATTGCGGCCTAGGATTAAGATATTTTCGGCACTCCTAGAGCCCAATAACTATGCATCTATTCTTAATGATTGATTTGTTTGTGTCCTCAACTTTGAAAACTCTTTTCTAAATCGACACACCACCTTGTGCAAGAATTTTCTTGAATCGAATCATCATAGAAAACATAGGAGATATACTCGTTCTTCAAGACGAGGAAATGAATCCTTTTTTGGAACTCACAAACCTCTGTGCGTAGATAGCTTGCACCTAACGTACACCTCATACGATCCGCTAATCAGTGATCGAGATGCACATCAAAGAACAAAGACCTACCATAAGGTTACCATAGTCCCTCAAGTCTAAGGGCTAATTATATGTACTATCATAAGATAAAAAATAGTCTATCACCGAATGCCACTACGGCTATCTCATGAAATTCTCTACGTTGGGTCTCTCAGTAAACTTGTTCTTCTAACAACTACCCACTAACATGCATCGGTGTCAACTACATCGATTACCCATGAAACGGGGCAGCGATTCAACTTCTTAAGTCATGCATCGTTAATACAAGTCTATCCGAATCCAAGATGCCCTCGTGTCAAAGATTCTATGACTTGGAGAATTTAAGATCAAGACAACTAGAGACTAGTTTCATGATCATCATCATATGCGTGACCTCGCCTCATAGCCTTATATGATCTAGAGGACTTCTTGCATATCGATTGTAGATGAGACAATTTACGAAGATATGAAAAATATGGCTATTTTATTTATGGTTAATTACATCTCACTACCATCTAAGATTGTGAAACTACCAACTACTACCCTCATGGTTTAAAAATTACAAATTAACCCCCATAAGTTTACTAAATTACTAAATCATCCATTTTGTTAGATTTTTTTGTCGAAAACTACACTAACTACCCATTATATCTCTATACTTGGTCGTTGTGATTTTAGAGACTAAAATGGAGAACGTCATCAGTTTTTTGTCAAAAAATATAACGAAATGGATGATTTAGTAATTTTATAAACTTATGGGGGCTAATTTGTAATTTTCAAACCATGAGGGTAGTCCTTGGTAATTTCATAATCTCAAATGGTAATCAAATGTAATTAACCCTTTTATTTATATTGCAAGAATAAGACTATTTATACAAGAGCAGTAATTATAAAGTCAAATCTAATTGGCTGCAGGGCATTACTCTAACAGAGGAAACAAACAATTATCTTTGAGTTTCTTAAAGATCTTAATTATATTTTAAAATTTGAGTTATTTGCAAAATGTAGATTTAAATGGGCCATCGCGTGCACCAGTTGATCTAAGGGAGGAGATTTGGATTGAAAGGCCGAAAATGTAAGCTAATTAATGCATTTCTAAAATTGCACATTATTTATTATTTTTATTAATTTAATTTATTTTATTTTATTGCTTTTAACTAGTTATCTTCATCTTGTAGAAGGAGATTTAGACCATTCACCATTACAAACAGGATCATGAAAGAAGTAGCCTTGTTATGCTCCGACTTGGAAGGAATATCCTTCTAGAATGAAGGATATTTTGTATGCTGAATTCAAGGCAAGTATTTCGGTTAATGAATATAAGTGTTAAAAAATGATTTTGAAAGTTGCCTTTTATAAATATTTTTTTACAGTTTAGATATAAATTCAAGTACCCTGAGGAAGAGGCACGAGGGAGAAATGTATGGGATACGACGTGTCGAAAGAGATATTCAGATAACATGTGTAATGTAAGGAATGAAGGCCTAAGAGACAATAATACAAAAGATATCACTCAAACTAGAAACAAGCCTCCGAGGCAGATTCGGGTCGATATATGAAATTGCCTTGTTGACTACTGGCTCAGTGAAAAATTCCAAAAAAAGTCAGTTTCAGCGAAAGCGAACCGTAATTCTCTTCCCGATGCTGCAGCATATTCAGGAGGATCCGTGGGGTTTGGGGTGACGAAGAAAAGGACAATAAGAGAATTAGTTTTAGTCTAATACATTTTATAACTTAGTTTAAGTCATTTTTATATCGATAACTTTGCATATAGGAGAAAGAAAAAAAGGGCCCCGTTTCGATAAGATATTTATACGAGCATAGGGTATGAGTGACTATGTTTCCCAGCATGCTCAACCATTTATGGTAAGTAAATAATTAATGAAATTCTAATTTTTTTTCTAAGTAAAGCTATAGTTTTTTAACAGACTAATATTGTTATTTTCTTTTCAATGCAGGAGAAGCTTGATGCGGCTTTAGAACGAGTATACAGGGACGATCCCAATGGGTATCTGATATTTGATCGTGCCATTTGGATGGAAGCCATACAAAAACACAAAATGGGACAGATAAAGGGTATCGACCGTAGCATACCCATTGACACTAACTCTTCTATTATTGTTGAAAATCCTTCTAGTTCACAACCAAAGCCGTTGCAACAGTCACAGAGAGTTGAAGTAGGAGATGCATCAGATATCGAACACTGTGCAACAGGTAGTATCTTCCTGAGGTCCACTTTTAGCTCGCTTGGTTAGCTTCTACGCAACAAAACCCAGCAAAAGATGATGGCGAGGATGGTACTTTAGGGTTGGATTAGATTACATATGTTATAGGTGATATTATATAGTCTATCAATATGTCAAACATTTGGATGGTTACACATTTTACCTAAACGCACATTCAATATGCCAATGTTCTATACAATATTAACATAAATGATGTTGTTTTCGCAATTCGTTGTACTATACTTTGTTCTTGTTATTGTATATATGTTCATCTAATGTTGTTGGAATTCATGGTGGTTGTATATTTGACTATAGGAAGGAAAAAATAATAGAGGCTGAATATGAAAGCTTACGAACAAACACTTAGTGACAAACTCAAAGATGAACCAGTGACGAAATGGCAATGAAAAGGTGAACACAAAGCGCACATCAGTGACGGATTGGAGATAAATCACCGACAGAACAACAATGCATTAGCAACCGATTGGCGATGAGTAATTAGAGCCCAAAATAAAGGAGAAATAATTCATGAACTTCTTCAAAGGGTCTCTTATGATGGCTGACTATGAAATCAAGTCCAATAGACTAATCCAATATGCACCCCACACGATGGTGGAGGATGAGAAAAAGAAAAAGAGATTTATTGAGGGCCTCAAGCCTGAGCTGAGATGTGTCTTACCCATCTGTAACCCCTCAAACTATGACAGCGCTGTAGAACGAGCAATGGAATTGGAAGTGGAATTTTAAGAACTTCGCAAAATTGTTGAAAAGGAAAAGGGAAAAAGGTTAAGTAACTCTAATTATGACAGGATAAGAAAGGTTTCTTTAGTAAGAAACGAAAGACGATAGCAGAAAGCTCAACCTTACCAATAATCGATAAGGACAAGGCTGCTAATACTATAGGAGAAGAAATTGCGATTTTTGCAAAGGCATGTCTCATATTGAAGGTAGATGCTGGAAAAAGCAAGGAATGTGCTTATCTTGTGGAAGTTCCCATCATATGACAAAAGGTTGTCTGAGAAATTTCAAGAACATCGATTCTGGGATATAGAACCTACCGCAGCAAGGCACAGCCAGGCGTTCTCAAGATAACGGAAAGGCAAATGCATTAGCAGGAGTAGGGAACGAACCTTATTGAGGAGAAGCTAAGGTCCCAATTCACAACTTTTGAGAAATGTTCAATCCTACTGCTATACATTCCTTTATACCAATTGAAAGTGATTAAGCTCAATTCAGGATTATGAAATGAATTGGTGATATCAAGGCAAAGTAGAATTGAGATTGGTACCAATAACTATCGTAAAATCAATTAACTATTTTTTTGGTCGTAAAAGCCAGAGGAGTTATAAGGATAAGGATTTCTAACTTATTTAGTCAAATAAATTTTTGAATAAAGTCAAGTTGAAGGACGTAAGAGTAGTTAGTAAATTTCTAGGCATCTGGGGACCAAGACGACGAATTATGATAGAAATATCCCCATCGATTTGAAAAACAAGAAGGAATCTGGGGACTAGATTCTTTTAAGTAGGAGAGAGTGTGATTGTGACGACCTGGATCTAGAACATCTGTCCCTAGATCGGAATCACTACTTATGGGGAGGGCTCTAAAAGAAATTTTCAAGTACAAACTTGATACATAATCTTCTTACAAAATTGAACTCATTTATTACAACTCGTCATTCAATCCATGCTCAACTACATATTCATTACAAGCTTTGAATTTCCAATATTCCATATGGCACTCAACTTAACAACAATAATGTCTTGATACATCATAAGTTCATGGGTACATAGGGATACTACAAAATATTGCAATTTCTAAAACACAGAGAATCTCTAATTTATTCAGAATACAGAATATCGACAATCGCATGTACCCACAATGTTTCTTTCCAAATGATTCTTCTACTCAATTACAAAGCTATGTCTACTACACATACAAAAGCTCATTCAAGGAAAATGAAAGTCTCATATGTCCAAGCCGAGCAAAATCCCAGAAATTATTCAGCCACAAATGTTAAAATTTATAAAATAAGTCTGAAGAACTTAGTTGGATAAGAATAGAGTAGTAAGGTGAAAGGACATATGGGTCAAGAGTCGATAACAATAGAAAATTTCAGAAGTCCAATAATTGAGAGATAAATCAATCAGTAAGCTCGAATAGTCCAACAATCGAGTACATATCAAGTACTGAGTACAGGAAGGTCCAATAAACGAGAGATGAATCATATAACGAATTCAGAAGTTTGATATTAAGGACTAATTAAAACAATAACCACTGGGAATCGATAAATCAAGCAAAGAGTTCAATACTAATGGCAAAGAATCAACGAAGCCCATGGTTGTAACAATAATGAGTTCAAAAGATGTCAAAATCAATAGATGGACAACAAGTCCGAGTTAAAGTTTCAATAAATATTTTCTGAATCGATATGAGCTCGAGATAAATCAATCAAACATTGAATTTCATTTCAAATTCAGAATTTCAATCGATAATAACCAAGTCAATTGATAGGGTTAGAAAGAATATACGATCAATAACGATTCAGCAAATTTAATTATTGATAACCAAGACAAACAAGAAGCTCAAGGACCGATTACCATATAGATTGAATCAACAGATCATATAGAGAGCCAATGAAGTTCACAAACGAGTTAAAATATGTTAAACGATTATGATAGTTCCAACAATAAAACAGAATCAATAACTCATACAAAAGTTCACAATCAAATAGTCAATATGACATTATGACACCTTATTTCTCCCAAGTCCTCACCCTCAAGTGACCACTCAGAGAGGGGCAGCCCAGATAAATAATAATTTAAGCATGACCGACCGCATGCCAAATGGACTAGCATTTGGAATATCTACTCCAAATCTCCGCAGGACTATCCAACAATTGGAAAACCTACCAAAGGTCCAACTGTCAGCCCGATGCCGCCCAATGTCCGTTTTGAGGTCCCTAAGGCTTATCAAACAATCACAAAAAGGTTACGAGGATAATAACAATCGTCCAAATTAAATAAGCAAAGCTCCAAATAAGGTTCAGACATTGTCAATCAAACCACCACACATAAATGTTTCAAGGGTAACGATAATTGTCCAAATAAATTAAGTAAAGTTTCAAATAAGGTTCAAACATTATCAATCAAATCAATTCGAATTTTTTGGAAACAAACAAACCCATCCATAGGATGGCATATAATGAATATCAATCAATGGGTTTCAAAATGAATAACAATAATCAAACAAAGGTCCAAACAATAACTAGACGCAAATAATTCATTCAATTCAATAGGAAAAATCCCACAAATTGTCCGAATCAACAAAATGAAGTTTCAAAATAATAATCGGACATAAACAATTGATTCAATTCAAATCTAGTAGACAATAAGTTTGAAGAACAATAGCAATCGCCCGAATTAAATTATCATACTTTCAAACGAGGTTCGAACATTATCAACCAATTTGAATCGGAATTTGGACACGTGAAACATATATTTAGATTTAGAAAAGCTTATTGGAGTAATATATAGACATATAAATGCAAAATGGGTCAAAAATACACTTAAAAGTGTTATGGAGTGGGTACGAGTGCGCACGAAATATGCTGTTGCGCCTAATTTCGGGCACACACGTGCCCGACGAGTGCAAAAAAAAAAATTTTTTTTGGACTCCTTATGATAGCAGAGGACCAAATATAAAAAATTTAGGATTAGTTTGTTCATAGCATCATCAAGATTTTTAATAATCAAAGTTTTGAGAAAACTTGGCAAAAATCCCAATTTTTGTGTTTATAAGTTTTGAGATGTTCTAGCCTTTATTATGTCCAATACTTCAACTCAAGAACTTCTAAGTAATCCAAGGATTCAAGAATCATGATCATGTATCAAGGTAGGAATTTAAAACGGGTAAGTGTCCAAGAATTCCATACAAGGCAAACAATCAAGATTTATCAATTTTTCAAGCAAGGATTGGTTTTAAGCTAAGATAACATTCCATAGCATGGAAATCGAGGAAGAGAATAGCCATAATCCTTATCTCAATTCTTTGATCACAATATACATCTAAATTCCCAAATATGCTCCAAGCAAAGCACCTAACAATTCAATATCAAAATCTCTTCGTTAATCTCATTTTGAAGAACGACAAATTTATTCCAATCATTTTATCTCAATGTTCCTAATAGTTTAACGGTGTTATTTACTTCTGCAATTATCTTAACTCAACGATCTTTCTAATGGTGGCTTTTAATCGATAATCCAATGGTCGGATCTTCATTTATACTTACTCAAAGTTCATCCCTAGTTACTGCCCTTGTTCTAGGTAGAACTAACATGTTGTGTTTAAGCAACATTTTTGGCCATTTTTCTCTGTGTGTTTGAGTGATTCTTGATTCTAAAATTGTCTAAACTCGATAAGATTTCTAACAGTATATTATATGGGCTAATTTGATAAGATTAAGTTGGATTTTTAAGCTTTGAAAATTGGAGGTTATGTTGGGATAGTGGATGGATCTGAGTACAAGTTATCTGTGTGTGTTAGAATCCAATCTTAAATTTTCAAGTTTTAATACTTCTATCCCAAATCTAAATATTATTCTAGGTTAATTATCAAGATTCCAAATCAATTAATATAATCGGTTTCGAGGTTTAATTGAAAACTCATGAAAGTCAATAATCATCCAAAAATTCTTACCTCTTTAGCTAATCCTCAAGCTATTGGTAGCAAATATCCAAATTTCTCAAGCAATCCTATAACAATAAAAAATCATTAGGAGTTATATCATGTTTTTTCACAACTATATATATAAATTGGATCATCTTATGGCTTAGTGTTTACAAACTTACCAAATAATCAACCTTACTTTTCCCTATTTTTTGATTAATCTTAAAACTTGAAAGATTGAAGAGAAGATGTCCTTATGTGAATGGAAGACAAGATATTTGAAGCAAGAAACTCAGAGATTGTCTAGCAGTTAGAAGAGTTGAAGTAGAATGAGGATGTCTTTGTCTTGCAAAGGTCAAGACTTATAGGTTAAACTGCCATTTTCCAATTTGTCTTGCAAGGTGTCAAAACATTATGGAGTCTTGCCAATTGTCATGATGAGGGAGAAGGCTTGGGTAAGGATTAATTGTAAAATAAAACAAGAACATATCCAAGAATTGGAGGGTGTTTGGCAGTGTACATGCATACATACATAGGTGCATGTATTTTGTTTGTTTAGGATGTAATTTAGTGTAATGGGTTGGTTTGGCACAATTTTTTAGGCTTAAATTTAGGTTAAAAATTTTCCTTTGGGGCCAAAATAATATAT
>JACFYI010003756.1:260347-270829 GCA_014898755.1 Handroanthus guayacan
TCTTTTTCTTCTTCTATTTTTCAAGAAAATTCAAGAATTAAGTTCATTCTTCCTGTTCCTCTTTTCTCTCATCGAAAAGACTTCAAAATTTCTAAAGTTATCAGCTAAGGGAAAAAGAGTAGGGAACACCACTCTTGGGGCAACACTCTTGGTAAGTGTAATCTTTAACCCTAAGAAATGAAATTTGGAATATGATACTTATTATGATAAGGTATCTAAGAAGAGATCTTGATGATTAACCTTGAATAATATTTAGATTTGAGATAAATGTGTTGAGACTTGGAAATTGAAGGTTGAATTCTAACACACATATTTGGCTCAGGTATAGCCACTACTCTTGCAATATTTGCAATTTTCAAAGCTTCAAAACCTATCTTTCTTTTATCAAATCAGCCCATATCACATACAATCGAAAACTTTATCGAGTATAGATGATTTTAGAATCAAGAATTACTCAAAAATATGGAGAAAAATGTCCAAAAATGTTGATGAAAAGCAACCAACCATGGTTGTCGAGAAAAGGGCAGTAGCAAGGGAGGTGATTTGAGTGGGTATAGATAAAGATCCGACCATTGAATCTTCGATCGAAAGCTACTGTTAGAAAAATCATTGAGTTAAGACATTTATAGAGATAAAACATGCTATTAAACTATTAGGAACTTTGAGATAAAAATGATCAGAATAAAGATTGTTATTCTTGAAAATGTGTTAACTAAGAAGTTTTGGTATTGAATGATTAGATGAATTTGATTGGAGCATTTTTTGGAATTTAAAAACATATTGTGGGTTGTGATCAAAAGACCAAAGGTAAGAATAATGGCTATCCCTCTCTATTCAGAAGCTTTTGACTTGTGCTTTGGATTCCTTGTTCGATAGTTGATAATCTTGTTTTTGGTGTTGTTATTTATGGAATCTTTTGCTTGAATGATCATAATCTTTGGATATCATGAATTCTGCCTTGTTTGATGATGACTATGACATTTGGATCTCATTATGATCGTTTTCTTTGTATAATCAATGTTATTCATAACTTTGTGCTTGGAAGCCTTGAACATAATTGAATATGCAGTGATTTGTTGAAAAAATGGAAACATGGTCATTAACGGCTATTTTCAACATTATTTACTTTCATTCATGATTTTTAAACTTTCTTAGATATTCCTGCTCAAAATATGTATTTGTTGAAGTAACGTTATGGTTAATTATGTGAGTTTTAAACAAATGAGTGAAGTTGGACAAATTTCTTGATATGCCTAAATTTTTAAAAGTGAATAATTTGATAAATGAACAAAAGGAATTTTTATATGAAAAATTTTCATAAACTTATTGACATTCAAATAAAAAAAAAAAGAAAAAGAAAACTTTGGAAGTGGGTGCATCCCCGCCCACTTATGGGCGAGCTAGCACCCGGGTAGTAGCTCCGGGCCACTCGGGCATGTCTGTGCCTATTTCCAAGCACGATCGTGCCTAGTTCAAAAATATTTTTTGATATTTTTAACCTCTTTTTGCATAAATATATCTATATTTCACTCCTTTGAATTATTTTGAACTTGAAATCTCATTTGAAGTATTTTCAAAATCATATTTGACATGTTCATAGAGTAATTTCGAAATATAGTCCACTCTTTTGAATTATTTACAAAAATTGTTTGATGTATCCACGAATTTCTCTTTTGAAATATTTTCATGGATCCTTCCATTGAAATAAATTTTGAAAATCGTTTAATGTATTCGTGAGTCATTCTTTCGAAATGTTTTCAAATTATCGTATGATATTTGGATAAACCATTCTTTTGAAATGATTTTCGAAGCATCGTTTATCGATAGAACTTTCCTTTGATTTGTTTGCACTCAAAATATCATTTATGAATTCCATCCCTTTGAAACATTTTCAAAATACTATTTATGGATTTCATCCCTTTGGAACATTTTCAAAATACTATTTATGGATTTCTTCACTCCCTTGAAACGTTGGTTAATATATTCATAGTGCACACTCTCTTTAAATGTTTTCAAAATAACATTTGAAACGACCACGTATCATTTCCTTGAATTATTTTTAAAAATACCATCGATATGTCCATAATCATTCTTTTGAAATGTTTGAGCTCGAAATATCATTTGATATGTCCTAAATTTGAATCAAATCAAATGATTGTGTCTGAGCTTGCTTAAAATTTCACATTGATTGAATCGGATGAATTTTGATTGATTGACTACTCATTGTGTACCATCCTATGGATGGGATTGAGTATGTTCAAATATGTCCTAAAGCTTCATTTTGTTGATTTGGACAATCACTGGGAGTTTTCTCTTATGACATGAATTGATTGTTTATGTCCGATTATGGTTTAAAGCTTCGTTTGATTAGTTTGGACAGTTGTTATTGATTTTGAAAACTATTGCTTGATTGATTGTTGGACCTGGGGACCTCAAGAGGGACATGGGTGGTATCGGCCCGACAGTTGGACCTTTGGTAGGTTTCTTAATTATTGGATAGTTTCGCGAAAATTTGGAGAAGATTTTTCAAAGACTAGTCCGTGACATGTGGTGTGTCAACTGTGTCATTTGTATGTTAATACGGTTTGCCCCCTTGAGCGGCACTCGAAGGTGGGAATTGTGGAGGAATAAGGAGTTATATGTTTATATTTGGGAGTGATAAGGGTGACAGATCCACCAAATACTGATTTTGCCTTACTGATTGTTTATATGAATGACTGATCGTACTCCTTCATTTTCACATGATTACTGGTTTCCTGAGCTCATGACTATTTTGTTTCTGCCTATTATTCTTGAACTCATTACTTGGTTCTTCATACGGTCCATACTTTTTTTTTTTTATTTTTTACCTTCCTTACTATTCCTAAGCTATAATTCTTACTAAGTCAATGAGCTTATATTAATATTTTACCATGTATAGGTGAATGAACTTCAGAAGTTGTCATGGCTTGGGAGGTTGTGACTGTGCTTGATGTTGGCATAGTCGTATACCAATGACAACAGTTGTAATGTTTCAAGATTGTAGTTTATTTGAGCTAATATTGTGAGACTTTTGTTTAAAGAGGTTGGAATAAGATTGTAATGAACGGTTGTAGAATATAAGAACGCTTTTGTAAGAAGGTTATGTATAAAATTTGTACTTGAGAATTTTTTTAGAGCCCTCCCCACAAATAGCAATTCCGATCTGGGGACGGATATTTTAGGTTCGGGTCGTTATACATTTGCTTTGATTGTTAATGATCTTAGATCTCTTGGACATTTTGAAACTCATCATGCTCCCTATCCTTGTTTGGCCTATAACTTGATGATGTTATAGTCAAAACCCTTGTTTGGATACCATTGCAATATATAAATTGTTGTTGGAGTGATGAAACATGAACTTGTTGGCTTTTTCTTATCTCTTGTGCTTCTTGTTCATAAACATAAAAATAAAAAATGTCCTTGCCATTTTCTTGTCTTAAAAACAAAAAAAAAAAAAAAAAAAAAAAAAAAAAACCACAGAATGTTAAGCCATTGCAGCGCCTAGTCCAAAATCCCTCTTTTGATGTTTTTGGACTCTTTTTGCCTTAATATGTCCATGTTTCGCTTCTTTAAGATATTTGAGCTCGAAATATTATTTGACATATCCAAGGCACGAATTGAAATTGAGTATTTGTATTTGATATTGGTCTAAAACTATGTATTATTTGAATCGGACGTATTATAATTGATAAAATCCTTATGAACCTAATTGTGTGATTGTGTGTTGGGCCCCGCAAAACCACAATAAGGATGACTGGGCATGTTGGATAGTCAGTTTGGTCCCCTAAAGGGTTTTTTCATATGTTGGACAGTTCCACGATTGCCTAAAGGTAAGCTTTCCAAGGAACTAGTCCAAAACATGTGGTCGACTGTGCGTATGTATTTATCTGGATTGCTCCCCTTCTGAGTGGCCACTTGAGCAAGGGATTGGAGGGATAAGGGATTTAATTTGATATGTGTATATGTCTAGGAGTGATAAGGGTGACAGATCCACCTAATATTACTTCTGCCATTTTATTTGCCTTTTGTGTGATATTGGGCCTTCTTAACTTCTTATTAGATTCATCTCTTGATTTTCTTACTCCTCCACCTTACCTTTCTACCCCTGGCCATAATTTCTTACTAAATCATTTAGTCTTACTTTTTATTTTATCATGTGTAAGTGATTGCGTTCGGAAAATTTTGGCAAGGATTTGGAGATCGTCTTTAATTACTAGTTTTCTTATGCTTCTATGATATGGATTTGCAGTCTTTTCAGTTTGGTGTTGTTTTGAAAGATTGGAACATTATGTAATATTGGAATTATGTTGCTTGAATATGAATAATGTAATTGATCGTGAGATGGTTAGTATTTAGTTGCATTATATTTTGAGGTTTCAGAAACTCTCTTCCTCAAAGTAAAATAATAACTTATATATCTTACTGTTTCCTAGAATTAAATATCAAAATATATATGCCATAATTTTTCTAAAATAAAGTATTAATATATTTTTTTGTATTGATTTGCTTATTAACATAACGATCAATATTTTAGTCCGCCATTTATCAAATTCTCAAGTGTACTTTATGTCTAATTAAATCCAATTATTTATGTATGACTGATCTAATGTACAACATTTATTCATAATATATAATTGTACAAAAAAATTAAATTCTTTATATGATATGAAGATATTGAAAATATTGCCATCATATAATATTAATGATAATTAGACGTAATTACATGTCTTTGCAAACAATATATCAATAAAAAATTAGAACTTGTGAAAAAGATTAAATAAAAAAAGGTGAACTTTTCGTAATTACTTTTTTTACATACAAGAGTACAAGTAACTAATATTATGTTTCATGTTTTATATATATATATATATGTATATCAAAGTCTCAAGAATTACTTTTTTAAGCAAATCACCAATTTTAATACACCATAATTTCTTAACTTCTACTTATTTTTTCAGATAAGGAAAACAGTTGTTCTTCTGTCCTTTTAATTTGTTGAAAACATATGTTTTTTCACTTACAGGCGTGCCTTTTTAGATGTAGAGTGCGTAAATTTTCACATCTTTAATGCTTCTGGTGGTTTAAGGGGGGGAAAAAAATAAACGGTTACTATTTATTTAGTTAAAAAACATTATGCAATAAACACATGCTTGGGATTGAAACTAATGCATATAAATCCTATTTCTAATTTAAATTAAGGGATAATTACATCTACCTTCGCTCCAAAATATAATATTTACTAACTCACCCTCTTGTGGTTTATAAATAACCAACAACTCCCCCATATATTTACTAAATTACATAACTTTCCATCGCATTGGAATTTTGGAGAAAATTTGATAACTACATCCAAAAGATTAATTGAGCTTACCCTCGCCCTTAGTATTTGAACGAAAGTATCCTTTGTCATAACTATAATAATGGCTTCACTAAATAAGCACATATAATAGTTATTGTCAGTGATGATTTAATCAATAAAGCGAGAGCATATTACAAAGTTCAATTAATTTTTTGAATGACGTAATTAAATTCCTTTCAAAATCCTGAGGCGAGGTAAGGTCTACATAATTTACTAAACCTGTAGAGGATTTGTTAGTAATTTCAGAACAACGAGAGGATGAATTGGAAAACTACCATATTTCGGCAGGGGAGGAAGATAGAATTATACATTAAATTAATTTAAACCATGCATATGCCGATATGCGGACATTTTATAGTAAATCATTGAAACCAATGTTTTCAAAACCGGACCGGACCGGCCGGTTCAACCGGTTCGACCGGTGACTGGGGCTCAGTCCGGTCCGGTTGGGTTAGAGAAACCGGGAGCTAGTTGACCCGGTGAGAACCGGTAAAAACCGGTTGAACCGGAACAGGTTCAACCGGTTATGGACCGGTTTACCTCCTTTTATGTATTAAAAAAAAAAAAAATTTAAAAAAAGGAGAAAAAATCAAAGGAACATGAAATTCGAATACCATTAACTAGTTAACCCAGAAAACCTGAAACAAAATTGCAGCAACCCGAACACATATAATTATCAGCAAGTAGCAACACCATTTTTGGGGAAAAGAAACACCAAGAGCAAGTTTCAGTACACATACAGCAACAGCATGAAATTGAAAGTTATCTTTTATTTTTCCACCATTTTGTTTCCTTCTCTATTTGAAATGGAAGTCACCCTTAGGAAGAAAAAGGGGGGTAAAACCAGGAGGGTTTTTGATTTGACGGCCCTTCCCATCGTTCTCCTTATTCTTTGTTATGGTGCTAAAGGCAAAGATGTCCTTCAAACTAACAATAATAATTGTTTATCAAACCCAATGAGTTTTGGAATGGGGAGCAGATTTAGCGTGGGAGCTTTGGAAACCTATCTTATTTGCTTTGGAAACAACAATAAATGTCTAATCTTTTCATATTCAATTTTTATATGCAAACAAAAGTAGGATAGTTTCACCCATTATTGTACAATTTTTTTTAAGTATAAAATACTTAATCAGTGAAATAATTGTAGAAAAAAGAATAATGGGATAGATAGTCTATGTTATTAGAATTTTTCTATTTATTTTCTAATATTTATAATATTATAATAATTAAATATAATTATTTCATCATTATGACGTCATACCGGTTCAACCAGTGGTTAAACCGGTCGAACCGGTTGAACCAGTAACCAGTAAGGCCACCGATTTAATGTCCGGTTCGCTTTTGAAAACATTGATTGAAACAGGGAAGTAGCATCACAACAACAGCAAATGCATAATCAACAACATATTCCAACTCGAAACTTAACCGACAGATATGCTATCCACCGTCCCTGCATCACTTTCTTCAATAGCCATCGGGCTCTTCAGGAATACATCGGTGAGAACATTCTGAGACTGCAGAGAAGCCTTCAATAGACTCAAAGCCTACGGAGAAATTTTAACACTTGTTGTCAGTAAGAAAAAGCCTCAAATACTTTCTTCTCATATATAAAGATGTAACTAAGATAATAGGAAACTGAGCCATACCTCATGCATGCCAAAATCAACCTCTTTTTCTTCCACTGAACCCACTTCCTTAATATTAAATTTGTTCAACAGAGAAATACACGAGATAGTTGACATGGGCTTCACAACCAAATTATCCATCACCATGTAAGTCACCACCCCCTTCACAAATCCGCCTTCATCAGATACTCGTTGGGCTGCAGGAGGCGCCACATATGGGACAGTTATGGTCATTTTCCGGCCACAAGATGAACAAACCGAGCATGGGCCATCAGAAATTCCACTGTCATACGCACTGCAGTAATTGCACGTATAAAACTTCTTTACAGAAGGCTCGTCGGCATCATTGAGCAGCAGCAAAGGAACAGAAGAACCTTGGGCTAGACGCACTGGTTTCAAAAGGGTGTCCTTGCTTTTTTTTGGTTGTATGTATGACTCATTCAGTTTTTCTACGCTTTCATACAGGTTTCCTATTGAGCCCACCATTCCTTGTTCTTTCAGCAGACTAATGATGGTCGCCATGGGCAAAGACAGTATGTGAAAAAGGAAATCCACACAATCTTTGTCGGCCTCGGCAAACAGGACCCTTTTGGCTTGGGTGTCAATCAAAAGCTTCAAGCTCATAGAGGATTTTGCCATATCTGTTTATGCAAATGACTAGATGTTGTAGTACTTCTGTAAATGGAAGTCCTTTGAGTGAGACCTGTAAATTCGGATATTCTTATGCAGATATTAGTGCATGAGCCTTTGTATTCGATTATTATCAAGATACAGATGTTCGGATCCAAATTTTATCGGATATTGAAAATGAGTATCCGTAAACGCATCCATCGGATGCTATTTAGATATTCAAATATTCGGTATCCCTGCTAATAATTCGAATATGAATATGGCGCATTGCAGCAGCATATTATCATCGATAAGGCCATATTATCATCGATAAGGCCATATCATACAATTGCATGGGTTTTTGACTCTGTATCAAGAAATCTCTTGGTAAGTGAAAATAAAAATCATTTTGCTATACTACTATTTTAAATTATTCAACAATGGGAAAAACAGTTAAAATCTTTTACTCTTGCAGCGTGGAGATAAAACATTATCTTCTTGCTATGGCCTAAAGTGCAATAATTTAAGAACCTATAATTTTGTGATGGGCTGGGAGGTATAAATATTGTTATCAATATTGTGGAAGATAAGAAGATGACTTGTAAATCGAAAAAGCAGAAAGCAAGTGCAGAAATTATTTTGGGTCCTCTGTTACGCTCTGTGCTCAGCCATAGTATTACTGGCTGCCAGTTTCATACAACCCACAGAAAGCTACCAAAATGTTATCTTAATACACGCAAACCCCACCCCCCCAACGCCGCCCAATTAAAAAGTTTCATGCTAATAAATAGATCCGATGCATAATTACCTGAAGTTTTAGAGCAACTTTCAAGAAAACCGAGTAAAATACAATCTGAAATCAATTTAGGGATATTGCAGCATGTCCACGCGAATTTGGGAGAGAGGGCTCATGAAGATCAAGCATTATACCTGGAAATGACGGAGGCGGATGTCTGAACTGCGGTGCGGGCCACCGTCGGTGGGGAGAGAGAGAGATAGAGATTTGGCGTGGAGTGTGGAGGGAGGCTACACTTTTTCTTTTCTTCTTCTTCTTCTTCTTCCTTGGAGGCTACACTTATTCTTTTCTTTTCTTCTTCTTTTTCTTTTTCTTTTTCTTTTTCTTTTTGGAAATCCAAGGGGAACTAGTGCAAGGGTTACATATTTAAAATTTCAAATTTAACGTTAAATTAATATTATATACTAATTAAAAGTAATTTTTTTAAGGGATAAAAATATATTAACTTTTATATTAAAGAATAAACGTAATATTTTAATTTCCATTTTTATATTTATGAAAGTTTCATTGATAGATGAAGTTAATCTTAAAATATTTCTAGTTTAATGTTAAAATGTTTGTCTAAAATTTAATTTCTTAAAATTAAAATTATTATTAATATAAATGAAAAATAATAAAGAAGTTTATATTAAAAATTACTTTAATAAGACTCTATATTTAAGAAATTTAATTTAGCCCAAATTTAAATTAATAAATTTTTTGATTGAAAATTAATGATGTGTCTTTTTTAGATTATATAATTTATAGATTATAGATGAATATTTCGGATAGAAAAGTTTATTTTATAGTAATTCTCCTACATTATACAAGAAAGCATTAAAATAAATACCCTAACATACAATTTTGCCTACGTCATCAACTACCAATAGTTTAGTACGTACTAAAATTATAGATAATGAAATTAACGTTAATTTTTTTTCTTTAATTGGTAACAAGAACTTTGTTACTCAAAAGAATTACAATATTTGAATTGAATATGACCATCATCACAAAAAGAATTGAAGTGGATTTTATGAAATGAAATAATGCCATTCCATGAGTTCAAAAGGGTCCATTTTGCCAGGTTATGGCTTCAAAGCAAAGCAATGTTTGTTTATATTTTGAAGAGTTTTGGATAATAATATTAGGAGAATAATGTCATTGGGAGTGAGGTTCGAGTATGTGATTGATATTTGTTTATGTTTTAGATGATAAGTAAAAAGTATTTTGGCGAGTAAAGTAATATTTGGTTACATTTTAGAGGGAAACAATTTTTAATGTACATGTCAAGTCAATTACTATTTTGTCTGGTTAGTGGAGAGAAATTTAATTTTAATAAAATATTCTATATGTAATTAAAATTATAAATTTGTGTGTGGCATTTAAATAAGAAATTGATTCTTTGATATGATTAATATATGTATGAATATTTATATATTTCTCTAGAGGAATGGAGTAGGAGATGATAAAGTTGATATTAGTACTAAGTTTAGGTGAGGTTTTAGAACTTTTGCCAACATTATCTTGCCAAAGAGGCCATTTAGACGGAAAAGTAGCAGCAACAAAAACAAAAAAAAAGAAAAAAAAGAAAAGAAAAGAAAAGAAAAAAAAAAAGAAAAAGGTATCAGCAATGTAGGAATCAGCAACAAGGTTCTAGCGTGTTAACTCTTTCTTTGTTCATCATTAGTGACGCCACCAAGGAATTCGTTTCAAACAACCATCCGCTCAAGTTCCTTTCATGTTGATGTATCCATTATACCCTTTGTAATAATCTAAAAATTCTCTTAATTAAATTTTTAAATTCTCGCTTTCAAACGGTAAACGTTTTTTCGACTCTTTGAGATTTTTTCTCACAACCACAATATTTTATCGCATCCTAAAAATTTTTCTTGCACATAAAAATTATCATATGCATTATTTTGGCTCAAAAGAAAATTTTTTAGCCCAAAACTTTGGTCTAAAATTTGAGCCCAAAATTGTGCCAAACCCAACCCATAACACTTAAAAAAAACAAAAAAAAGAACAAAAAGAAAGCAAAAAAATTATACATATACATACATACACATGAAGCTTGGCCAACACATTTCCCCGGG
>JACFYI010003756.1:280154-299253 GCA_014898755.1 Handroanthus guayacan
AAACGTAATAGCCCAGAAATGAATTTTGTTTAAGAAAATATGGGCACAAGAAAATATAGGCACTTACCTTTGGTGAAATTTGCCTATAACAACGGTTATCAAGCTTTAATACAAATGGCACACTATGAGGCATTGCGTGGAAAGAAATACAAATCACCTCTGCATTAGGACTTAGATAAGACGAGGAGTATCTCACGAGAAGGAAGGGACAAACTCAGGCCTGAGATGATATAGGAGTCAATTGATAAGATTCAAATCATAAAAAAGAATATGAAAACAGCCAAGGATCATCAGAAAAGTTATGCAGACAAACGCGGAAGGACCTAAAGTTTAATGTTGGAGATCAAGTATTTATGAAACTCGCTCCACAGAAGGGAATACGAAGGGTAGGAAAGAGCGAAAAGTTAACTGCAAGATACACAGGACATTTTGATATCATCAAACGTATTAGTCTGGTAGCGTATACATTGGATCTTCTGCCAAATTCCACAGGGATTCATGACGTCTTCCATGCATCCCAACTACGGAGATACCACCCAGATTCTTCCCATGTTATCGAGCACATTTATGTGCCTATTCAAGCAATCTCACGTACATAGAACAACCTGTCTGTATCCTAGATTATTAAGATCGCGAACCTAGGAAATATAGGATACCCCAGTTAAAGTTCCTTCGAGAAATCAAAAGGTTGAAGAGGCCACTTGGGAGCATAAAGGTGAAGATACGTGAGAAATATCCTCATCTATTTGAATAAAGTTATGAATCTAGGGATCAAATTCTTTTTAGTAGTGAAAAGTGTAACAACCCAAAAATTTTCCTGATCGCATTCTTAAATTCTTGCTTTTAATCAGTAGACATTTTTTCGACTCTTTGAGATTTTTTTCATAATCAAAAATATTTTATCGCTTCCAAAAATTTTTTTTTGCACTCGAAAATTATCATATGCATTATGTTGGCCCCAAAGAAAAATTTTTCGCCCAATCTTTGGCCCAAAATTTGAGCCTAATTGTGCTGAAAACCCAACCCATTACATATTCAAAAATATATATATACACATACATATATAATTATAAACATGAACAAATCCCCTCTTATCTTAAGGGGAGATATTTTAATTTTATAACATAAATTAATCTTAGCCAAGTGAAAAATCATCATTGTGCCAATTAGCAAGAAACCATAGGAAATAGACACCTTGCATAACAAATTTGGAAATGGCAAAATGAGTCCCAAAGCTTAGTTTATAAGTTTTGCCCCTTGTCTTGCAAGACAACTCACTCATCTTGTTTAACATTGCTAGACAACTTCTTGCTTTTTGCCTCAACACTTGTCTCCCAACACACGAACATTTTTCATCTTTTCTTCAATCTTCCTTCAAGACTTTAAAGCTTAAAATCAAAAGGAGAAAAGTAAGGTTGGACACTTGGTAAGCTTAAAACCTCAAGTTATATGGAGTTACATAAATAGGGTTTCATATGGATTAAGGTTGTAACTTTTCATGATTTTGACTCCCATAGGGAGATTGCTTAAAGAATTGAAAGTTACTATCAACCTTTGGGATAAACTAAAGAGGTAAGATAGGCTAAGATTATGAACTTTTGTTTTGGCTTTCTGTGTAAATGTTAATAATGTTGGAATGTTGTTATGTATGTGAATAGCTTGTAGCCACTAGAATTTGTATTTTTTTGAGAAGCTTGTATATATTATGCTTAGATTTGTGGCTTGTAGCCCTTGGGACAATTTGGTTTGTATTGGATATTGAGGCATAATGTATATGTTTATATGTTGGTATTATTGTATAGTTTTTTCCTTTGTATTTATGTTATCTCGCTAGAGGTCCACCTGCCCACAAATAGCATTTTCGGCCTAGGGATGGATGTTCTAGGTCCCGAGGTGTTACAGCTGCATTAACTTCTTTCTATAGATCATAGTTCGGGAGGGCATAAATAGCCAATGCACGAGGCTTGAGACCCTTTGCGAACTTCTTCATTCTCCTCTCATCATTTGTGAGAATGTGTGGCACATATTGGAGTAATCTATTATATTCCGTCTTGTACTCAGTCACAATCAAAGTCTTTGAATCAAACTCATAAACTCCCTTTCTCTCATATCTCTAATAACTTAAGGGATGAACTTCTTCATAAACTCGATTTTGAACGCTTTCCAAGTCCACTCAAGTTTGTCCCTCTTCCATTTCCGTTCTATTATTCACCACCAATGGTATGCCCCATCTTTCAACAGAAAAGTGGCATACTTTACTTGTTGATATTCCTAGTAATTAAGAACTCAGAAAATCTTCTCTACTTCCCTTATCCATGATTCTACTTTTTGATCGTAGGGTTCACCTTTGAACTTTGACGGATTAAATCTAAAGAATCTTGTCAATGACTTGTCCTCTGAATCTTCCTAATTCCCATGTCCTTGATTTCCTCCTCTTGCTTATTATTGGCAATAGTTCATGAATTGTTTCCACATCTCTAAGAGTTGTTCCGTAGCTGGTCTATTTTCTTTAAGTGGTGTTTGTTCTCAGGATTCATTACATTTTTCAACGTTATTTGGAGTTCCCCATTTCTTTCCTTGACCGTCATATCACTTATGCATGTCGACGGTCTCACTCATGGAATTGATATTTCAAACTCTATACCACCCATCCTCGGGCCCTCGGGGGTCCCCATCACGCTACCTCCTATCTCTGATAACCAAGATGATTTGGGTCGATCAAATCATGGCACAAGATCGGTCGTGAGATACTCCTGGGCTACCCACTTCATTTACTGGGCTACCCACTCCATTCCATACATTGTATCAATGATCTTTCTTATGGTCTAGGTCCCCGACTAGTTGGGTGAAGTACAATCGATTGTGAGCTGCTTGGTTCCTAAAGTTAATGCTTTGACTTTGATATTTTCCAACAATGGTTTGTATCTCCGCCTGTACCTATTTCTTGTATACCAGCTGATAATGGCACTATCCCCAGGTATGCCTATTTCAAATACAGGATTTCATTATCTTTGGTGGCTAGCTCCACTCCATAATCTCTCATTTTTACTTTTTTTAGTAGTCCCGTGTTATTCTGACTATTGGAGTGCTCCAACTCTTCCCACTTTTCAACCTTTCTTTTCCATTAATCCATCTTACACACATATCCACAAGTGCCACAAAGAATGTTAGTTGTTAAGAAAAGAAAGGAAATACAAAATACAACAACTAAATCTCAACATTCCAAACCTCACCAAAATCAAGCTCCTTAGCCTAAGCTCTGATACCACTTATAATACCCCGATTTAGAGCGTCCCTTGCTAGGTTGAGTCGCTACTAAGAAAAAGAGTTTCTAAACTAAAACTACAAAATGTAATGTAACACATTATCATATTCATCTCCCAAAATCATGCACTGCAGGTCTACATATTACAAGTTTCCAAATCTTACAAAAATCATGCCATTAAAACAAACACAAATTCTTCAAAATGACATAAGAAAATTAGTAAATTGAAATCCCCAATTCCTTGTGAGATCTTTTATTAACCTTCTTCTAACTATGTTAAGTTTTAGTAATTCCATGAAAATTAGAATATTAGCTCCACTTTTAGAAAGTTGCATGCGAATCCACATTGTTATGTTTGGAAATGTTTACAACTTGATCAGCATCCCTAAGATCTTGGAGAATTATAAATCACTACAGCACAAAACCTTTAATCGTGGGATATCTTTATGTATCTATGGGAAGATGATACATGTCCCTCTTAGATGACTGTTGGAGATCACAACATAAAATAACATTTCTTGCTTCATTAAGGACAATGAGTTGTGATTACTGATATACACTCTTGTAGTGCAGTTGCGATTACTGCTGTTGATTTTCTATTTGTTTTGCTGTGATTTCTCAAGGGACCATCTAGTGAAGAAATGCAGTTGTGTTACTTGTTGAAATCCAGTTAGTTGATAGAGTACCACTTCGGAAGTAGAGTCCAGTCCCTAACATTGAGTGGCAGCCACAAACTAAAGCTTGCACAATAGCCATTCAAGGAGTTACGGGTAAAGTTTTCCTATGTCAAATCTGATTCAACTAATTCCCGCTCCATTCTCTTATTTACCCATCTGGGATCACCCATTAACTCTCCTTTGAGAGCAGTCATTTTGGACAATTTCTTCCTCTACTTTTACTTTCATATCTATCAAAATTATAGAACATTATCATTTCTCATTTTTTAATATTAATAATATTTTGACAAGTTAAAAATCCTAAGCGGGAGCTTAGGTAGTCATTGTAAGCTTGTCGAACCACTATAAAATTCCATTATAAAATTCACTTTACTTTCTGCATTTACATTATTCTATTTAATTCCATACTGGTTTCATTAAATTCCAGTTGGCTTAATTTTCAAAAAGTAAAAATTTATCCTTGCATTCTGCTACACACATATTCATCCCTCCCTCTATTGTATGGTTCAACAACTCGAGTCAAAAATCCTTATAATGACTAACTCTTTTGATATTTCTAAAGGTCCATCACACACACGACCTCTGCTATTCAATGGCATGAACTATCCAGTGTGGAAACAATGCTTCAATGAGTTTGTAGTAGCAATTGATTTTGAGTTGTGGTTCGTAATCAGCATTGGAACAAATCTAAAGCTCAAAACCATTGATGAAATCAAAGAAACCAAGGAGGATACTCAGCTACTAGAAGAAGAAAAAAGACTCATGGGATTAGATGCGACGGCTAGAAACATTCTATCAAGTGTTCTCTCTTTAGAAAAGTACAATCAAGTCTACATGTGTCCAACAACTAAGGAAATATAGGCCATGCTTCAAATCACCAATGAAAGAACTTAACAAGTCATTGAGAAAAGACTTTCCATCCTCATCCATGAGTTCGAAATGTTCTAGATGAAACCAAAAAACACAAATGTACACCAGATTCATGGATTTCATAAATCCCATGTTTACACTTAGAAGATCAGTAAGCAAAGCTGAATGAGTCAAAAAAATCTTAAGATCTCTTTCGCCACACTGGCTTCCAAAAGCCACTGCCATTCAGGAAGCTAAAGACATAGTGCAATGATAGCGAACGAACTAATTGGCTCGCTGACTTCTCGTGAAATGACTCTTCTCAAACGAGAAGAACATCAAGATACAAAGAACAAAAGAAATATAGCCTTAAATTCCAATGTTGATTCCGATGGAAAAACCTCAAATGATATTGATAATGAGCAGGTCTTTGATGAACTAGCCATGCTCACCAAAAGGATGAGACATCTAACATAATTGCAAAAGAAAAGCTTGGAGAACAGAAATAACAAACATCATTCCAGTTCGAAATTGCAACAAATTCACTGCCACGAATGTCATGAAACCGGGCATATCAGACTAGAGTGCCCAAAACTCAAAAGGAATAAAACCAAACAGAAGGCCATGGCAGCAACCTGGGATGATTCTGACAATGACAAATTTGAAAATAAAGAAAATTATCTCGTGGCCAACTCTTATGTAAATTCCTTTGATTTCAACTCTTTCGATCTAAATGACTATGATGATGAAGCATACAAAACCATCAAAGTTTTACAAATAGAAGTAATGCAATTAGAAAAAAAAAATGAATCTTTGCAGTGAGATTAAAGACTTACGTATCAAACTAGGAAGCGTAACCTTTGAAAACGTGACTTTGAAAGGACAACTTTCTCAAATTAAAGGGAAACATGATCCTCAAAGACCTTCCTGGCATAAATATAGATCTGGAAGAAACTATAAGAAGGAAGAAGCTGAATTTGGATTCGATATATGTAAAACTCCTAAAAATGGTTCTGAACATCTTGAATGTTCTAATATAGCTGAAAAAAGGTTTAAAAAACATGTGACTAAAGAATATCGAAACCTCTTACATGCAATCCATGATCATAGAATTAAGCCAACAAATCATATATATTCCATCATCACAATCAAGATCAAGAATGAAACTAATAGAGGAATTTTCGAGAATATAGCCAAGAAGAGAAAGCCATAAATTTACCTTTGTCCTAAGCTTATGATTTGATGATAGAGATCACAAGTTTCCCCTATATTCCAAGTTTAACACCTAGTAACATCAAAGTTCACAAGTGTGAATTGCAATTTCATATAAACCTTAGATCAAGATACTAGACTACTACTTAACTTACCAAGATTATATTGAGAGAATGCTTATTCTCCAAATTTCCCCTTTTGTCTTCTTAAAATCTTAAATAGATGGGTATTGATATTTGTTGAGTGGAAGAAGTGGAAGAAGAGGGAAAAGATAGCTTTTGAGAATGCAAAATAACTTGTCTTCCATAACCATTTCTATTTATAGAGAAGAAAGTGATTTTCAATGATTGAGATGTTGCCACTTGTCAAAAGATGAGGTATCCTTCATTAAATGTTGTCTAGATGAAGAAGCAAGGCCCATGGTGTTAGGTAGCTCAATCCAAGATTTGATTTCCTTTAAAATCTTCCCTAGATATGTATATATATGTGTGGATAATTGCTAGATACTTTTAGGGAGTAAAATTGGGCCTATTGGGCTGAAAATATGGGCCTTGGTCCAATGATTTGTTGGGCTAAAATAATATTTTGGGACGAGTTTCATCGAAATAAATTTTTGGTGAGTAATCAATATATTTTCGTTGTTAGGAAGTTTTTGAATGGTTGTAAGAGAAGTCATTTTGAGTTTACAAAAAGAATTTACATTTTGAAAATAAAGATTTCGAAAATATATTTAGGGAAATTTTTGAGTCGTTGCATATGAAATACATCATTTGATAATCTCAAAGCAAAGAAAAATAAATAAATCTCACAAGCACTAAAAGAATATTTATTTCTTAATTATTTTATGTTAGAAAGCACATGATAAATGGATAGTCAAATAATATCTTAACACAAGATATAATATAGATCGAATATAATCAATAATTTTAAAAATATCAAGTGAACACTATTATAGTTATGCCCTGGATCATAGAGTATCCGCCCCTAGGTTAGTAATGTTACCTGTGGGTAGGAGTAACTAAATGAAAGCCTCAAAATACAATATCAACACTGGCACTTTCATTTCATGTCCATTCAACACAAAAGATACAAGTGAAGTCTTACAAAATACAAATATGCTTCATAACTACAATTAACACTGCTCCAAATATTTAACAACACCCAAAATACAATTTCAAAAGTCTTCGAACTCAGCAGAATATTCCTGAAATCAATTCCCTACATAAAGTAAAATTTAAAATCATAATTCTACTGACTTAGGAAGAATTATGGCCATAACAAAATGGTAAGGAAATATAGCAAGATATGAGCCAAATAAACTATTCAAGACTATGATAAATGCAAAGGTAGCAAATTGATATTCAAAGGCAAAATATTCACATGATATAAACATTTATATGGCTCAAAAGTTCAATAACAAAAATGAACAATGAAACAATTAAAGTTTAATACCATTTATATCACGCCCACATAAATTATTTTTATTATTTTTTTATTTTTAAGTTTTCTTTTCTTTTTTCGTTTTTCTTTTTTTTCTTTTTTTTTTGGTAAAAATGGCAGAAAAATTTTGAGGAAATTTTATGATTTTTTGCACATGATTAAAGACATAATAAAATGAAAAGAACAAACAAATAAGTTCATGTGTTTCATCTCTTCATCACATTATCACATTTTCACATTTTTCATAAATCCTTACACATTTTCTTAATGTCCAAAGGTCCAAAATCATGAATAACAAGGATAATAAGTACATTGTGAACATAGGAATATCATCGCAATTCAAGCAATCATCCATGACTTAATGAAATGACAATGGCATAGTCATGTTCAAGTCCATTTCACTCCAAGCAAAGGAATGGGAAGAATCATAATCCAAAGGGTTTCAAGGAAAATGAGTAAGAAGGGATTGGCCATAATCCTTACTCTTGGTCTTTAGCTTCAATCTCAAGAGTGCTTATCCTAAAAGCTTCAAATTACTCCACCTATTAAGACCAAAACTATTTAGATGTTATATCATATTTTCTACTTATCCTTATATCATAAAACATCTTACAAGTTAGTTTTTCTTTCAAGCTGACCAAGATAGAACCTAAGGAAAGTACCCTTCCTATTGCTTTCCCTTTATACTTTAAAGTCTTTTGAGTCTTCAAAGATGTCTTTTGGTAGGTAAAGGAGACAGATGAAGAAGATAGGTGAAGAAGATAGAAGAGGAAGAAGAAATTGATATAAGTAAAGTTGACATTAAGAAATGTAATCTTGCAAATGACACAAGCCAACTTATTTATATAGGAAAGTGGGGTTGCTTTGCAATTTCTAAAAGTTCCTGCTCTTGATGAGGTGACAAGTATCTATAGAGTCTTGCAATTTTTTCTCACATACAAAATTACTTGGGTGGCAATAGTTTGTGATAAAACAAGTGAGAAAAACTTCAATCAGTAGACGTTTTTCCGCCGATTTGAGATTTTTCCCACAACCAAAAATATTCTTTACTTTTGAAAAAATTTTCTTGTATCCGAAAATTATTATATGCATTATTTTAGCCCAAAAAATAATTTTAGCTCAATTTTTAGCCCAAAGATTTAGCCCAAAGCTTAATCCATCACATACCACCCTTTATATTACATTATATACTATATATAAAATAAGATATATACATGTATATGTATATATATGCAGCTGGCCACACCCCCTCAAAGTCATGATATTTTGGTGTTTTATATTCTAAATTAGTTTTCAACCAAGTCAATGGGATGAGAACAAAACAAATTGAAAAATGACAAATGAATCCCATACTTTATTTCATTAAAATTTGGATTTGAGTTTACAAGACAACGCCTCTTTCTTTTTTTTCTTCTTGGCTGACCATCTCCTCCATTTTCTCTCAAGATATCATCATCATAATTTCTTCAAATTTTCTCAAGTCCATTGAAACCAATTTTTGAGCCTTAATCACAAAGGGGAAAAGAATAAGGTGATTGCACTTGGTAAATTCTTAATTTGTAATTGGATTTCATAGTTAACATTTGAAGAAACATCGTGTAATCTCTTATAATATTGATTGTTATAGGAATGGTTTAACGTTGGGAGAATTTCCACCACCTTGAAGATTATAAGCTAAAGAAGTAAGAATTTTGATTGATTTATGGTTTCCATAAGTTTTTTTTTTTTACCTTGAAATTTATTATACTAACAGAATTGGGATCTTGATGATTGATTTAGAATAATGTTTAGATTTGGGATAGAAGTGTTGAAACTTGGAAATTTAAGCTTGAATTCTAAAACACACACAAACAAGTTGTTCTTAGATTTACCACTATCTCTTGTTTCACCTTCAAATCCCATCTTAATCTTATCAAATCAACCCATATAATATACTATTAGAAACCTTATTGAGTATAGATAATGTTAAAATCAATAAGCACTCAAAAACATGGAGAACTTAGCTGAAAATATTGATCGAAGACAACAGTCCGTCTGTTGAGAACAGGGGACAATAGCAATGGTAGAACTTTGAGTAGGTACAGACGAAGATCCAACCGTTGGATTGTCTATTAGAAGCCACCGTTAGAAAGATTATTGAGGTAAGATAATTTTAGTAGTAAATTTCACCATCAAACTTTTAGAAATTTTGAGATAAAAGTTTTGGAATAGAGACTGCCGTTCTTGAAAAAGTGATTAAGAAGAGACTTTGATATTGAATGATTAGGTGTTTTCCTTGGGGCATCTTTGGGGAATTTAGAAACATGTTATTGATTGTGATCAAATGATTGAGGTAAGAATTATAGCTATCCCTTGTGCTCATTGATAATGGAATCCTTTGTATCATGATTTCATTTCCGTACTTTGATTGTAATGAGTATGAGTTTAAACTTGTTATTGTTATTCATTGTTGGATTATTATGGATTCCTTGCCTCGTTTGATCATTATTATGGACATTCGAATAATATTGTGATTATTTCCCTTCTTTAGTCAATGATTTGATAATTTGGAGTTTGGAAATTTTCGGACATTGTCGAATACGCATTGTGTTGTTAAAAATTAGAAATATGAACTTGCTTCGCTCGTTTTGCAAAATTTCTATCCTTGATTTTGAATCTCTTTTTGTGATTTTAATTCCATGTTGCCTCGTTAAATCTGTGAAGCACTCTTTTGAAACATTTTCAGAACTTCATTCGTAGTTTTTACTCTTTAAAAATATTTTTAAAGCAGTGTTTGCTATTTTCGCTCCTTTGAAATATCTTTCAAGTGGTTGTTATATTTTCATTTTCTTTGAAATATTTCCAAAATATTTTATGGATTTCACTTCTTTAAAATGTTTTCAAAATATCGTTGAAAGATTTTATTCCATTAAAAAGTTTTTAAAAGTATTGTTCATAGTTTTCACAACTTTGAATCATTTTCTAAAAATTGGTTATGGTTCTCATTCTTCTAAAATGACTTTAAATGTATGATGTGATATATTTTTATCTATTAAAAGATTTTTTAAACATCGCTTGATATATTCGTGGTACACACTTTTGAAATATTTCAAAATACTAATTTAAATGACCACAGAACACTCTTTTGAAATATTTTTGAAAATATCATCTGATATGCCCATAATCGATTCGTTTGAAATTATTGAGCTCCTAGTTTCCTTTGATATGTTATAGATTTCCTTCAAATCAAATGATCGTGTCTGAGAATGTTTGAAATTTTGTATTGATTGAATCGGACCAATTATAATTGATTGATGCTCATTATGTATCATCCTGTGGATGGAATTGATTTTGTTCAAACCTTATTTTGAAGCTTCATTTGATTAAATTCGGACAACTATTATTGATTCTGAAACGTAATGTAGGAATGTTGGGCCCTGGGAACTTCAAGGGGAAAGAGTGGGACGATAACGATTGTCTATCTCAACCTTGGGACTTCTCTAATATTGGGTAATTCTAAAGAGCCTAAATGTAGGTTTCTGAGGGATTACTCTTATGCTTGTGGTCGACCGTGTTGCGGCAACTATGGCTATTTATATCCTCTTGAGTAATTACTCAGAGGTGGTTAGGAGGAATAAGGAGAAAAGTTTATTTTGAAGATATAAGGGTGACAGACCTACCAAAAATTAGTCCAGCCATATTTATTTTTGATATTCATATTTATTACTGAAATTTGAGCTTACGAATTGTTTATATTATTGAATGTATCGTTATGAATATTGAATTGTTATTGTTGAGCCTTTGGACCAAATGATTGTTTATAAAATCATGATATCAATCGTTCTTGAGATCTATTTAATCATATTGATACTGTAAATTCCTTGAACATATTTGTTTGAGCTACTTGTTTCTGTTTGAATTATCACAATCGCATGGCATATCTAACTCATTTTGTTATTGAACTGCCTGATCATTATTTGATTTTTACTCGATTGTTGGACACTCCAACTTTGTTTATTGATTCATCTCTCATTTTATTGGACATTTTGGAATTTTTCACTTGAGCTAATCTCTGGATACCTTATCGTTCTATTCCTAGCCATAATTTCTTATTAAGTCATTTGGATTTATTTTATAAATTTTAAGATGTGTAGGTGACTGAGTTTCTGGAACCCCATCAAGCTCGGAGATTTTGATTCCTCGATTTTGGGTATGAGAACTTGTGAATATGTAACGGTTAGAGTATTGAAATCGTATGAAAACATTACATTGATAAGTAATCATGAGAAATTTTTTAGAATAATTGTTTATGAGGATGGTAGGAACTATAATCTAAAGTTCGAGTTGAAAACTTCTTGAGTTGGAGACATTTTGTTAAGATATGAGAAATTTGTAATAGTTTGTAGCATCTATACATACTAATGAACTTATGATGCAATTAGGCATTATTGTTGAAAAGTTAGGTATCTTACGCGATATTGAAATTTTTGGGCTTGTAATGAGTATGTATTTGATTGTAGATTGAGTAATAATTCCGTTGCATTGAAATTTGATAATTTTTTTAGAGGCCCCCCATTTGGTACCGATTTCTGGTCTAGAGACGAATATTCTAGATCCGGGTCGTGACAAGTGGTATTAGAGCTTGGGTTTTCCTTGGAAAGAAAATTCGAGCTACACTGGAAAAAGGTCCTCGAGATAGTAACTATGATCGGGTTTGTATTATAGGAGTGAACCGAATTAAGTTATGATTATTTGGTATAAAAGATAATGCTTAAATATATCAGATTGCAATTCGGAAGGCCTACCAATTTGTGAACTGTTATATTTATGTGTTAATCATTTGATTTTAGGTTAGTGATATAAGCGTGAATCCGTTATTTGAGTTGAATGATGAATTATGATAGGTAATTCTTGTAGAGAAGGATGACAAGAACTTGGAAAATGTTTATCCCTGTGATTGTGCTAAGACAGGATGAGTCAGGTTAAAAACTCATAACCTTATCTAACCCATAAGGGGACTTAAGTTTGAAAGTATATTTGGGTATACGATCTTCTTTCTTATAAGAAATAAAAAGTACTAGGAGCTGAGGATTGTGGATGGATTGACCTAAGCTCGACGATAGTAAGATTATAAGTCATGCTTCATAACTAAGGGAACTAGGATCGTTGACAGTAGATATAGGTATGAATACTCGAAATTTGATAAAAATTTTATCCACAGGACATTTGCCCTAGTGGGAAAAGGAGAAACAAACTTTATGCAAATATTATGAAGTATGATCCTAATTTGAACTTCTCTGTATGGTGCCTTGTGTGATCTGAAAGTAATGTACTCTTTATATCACTTACATAACAAATAGGCTTGATCGTCGGGTATATAAGAGATTCTCTTGAGATTTATATCCCAAATTTGAATTATTATGAGATGTGCGTCAGGCATCCAGACTGCCCGAAGCGTATGAAATTAGGAATTGTGGTTCACCTTAAGGAATTGCCAATTCAAAATTGTAGTTTCATTTTTAAGAATGGATTGGCTATATCAGTATTAAGTTATAATAAACTATTTTGTGAAACCAGTTGAGTTAGGGACCCAGATCAGAATTAACACTATCAGCAACTTCAGAAACAATGGTTTAACTACCATTTCGGCCATATAACCCAGAGAAAACATAGAAAAAGGAAAATAAGAATTTCTGACCGATGGATTGTGTTTATTGTATATGAAATAGCCCATGCGTGTCCTAAATTTTTAGGACTGAGAATCTAGGAATCGAAAATAGTCCTATTTATTTGGATAACAAGAAAGAATCTGGGGACCAGATTTTTTTAAGGGGGGCAGAGTGTAACAACGCGAAAATTTTCCTAATTCTATTTAAATTATTTCTTTCCAAACTTGAATTTTTTTTGATTTTTTGGAATAATTTCCTCGGTAAAGAATTTTCATTCCCAAAATTTTTCGTTCAACCCAAATTTATTTGAAACATCCCATCAGCTCCGAAAAATTTGATTTTGGCCCACAACTTTTCATAATTATATTTTCAAACTTTTAACTTCAAAAATTCAAAATCCTAATGCCATTTTTAACAATTTTAATCGCTATTGTCCGAAAATTCTTAAACGGCAAAAATATTATGATTTAGCAACCGAAAATTCTCCTAAATAAATTTTAAAATTAGAGAATTCCCCTAATTGAATTCGAATTCATTGCTTTCAATCAGTAAACGTTTTATAATATTTTTGAGAAAAACTTCAATCGGTAGACGTTTTCCGGCCAATTTGAGATTTTTACTACAACCAAAAATATATTTCACTTTTGAAAAAATTTTCTTGTACCTAAAAATTACTATATGCATTATTTTAGCTCAATTTTTAGCCCAAAGATTTAGCCCAAAACTTAATCCATCACATACTATCTTTCACATTACATTATATACTATATATAAAATAAGATATATACATGTACATGTATATATATGCAGCCGGACACAACCCCTCAAAGTCATGATATTTTGGTGTTTTATATTCCAAATTAGTCTTCAACCAAGTCAATGGGATGAGAACAAAACAAATTAAAAAATGACAAATGAATCCCATACTTCATTTCATTAAAATTTGGATTTGAGTTTGCAAGACAACTCCCTTTTCTTCTTCTTCTTCTTGGCCGACCATCTCCTCCATTTTCTCTTAAGATATCATCATCATAATCTCTTCAAATTTTCTCAAGTCCATTGAAACCAATTTTTGAGCCTTAATCACAAAGGGGAAAAGAGTAAGGTGATTGCACTTGGTAAGTTCCCAATTTGTAATTAGGTTTCATCGTTAAGATTTGAAGAAAGATGGTGTAATCTCTTATGATATTGATTGTCATAGGAATAGTTTAAAGTCGGGAGAATTTCCATCACCTTGAGGATTATAAGCTAAAGAGGTAAGAATTTTGATTGATTCATGGTTTCTATAAGTTTTTCTTTTACTTTGAAATTTATTATATTAATAGATTTGGGATCTTGATGATTGATTTAGAATAATGTTTAGATTTGGGATAGAAGTGTTGAAACTTGAAAATTTAAACTTGAATTCTAACACACATACAAACAATTTGTTCTCGAATTTGCCACTATCCCCTGTTTCACCTTCAACTTTCAAAGCTTCAAACCCCATCTTAATCTTTTCAAATAGGCCCGCATAATATACCATTAGAAACCTTATTGAGTGTACATAATGTTAGAATCAAGAAGTACTAAAAAACATGGAGAAAAATGGCCAAAAATATTGATGGAAGACAATATGTCTGTTTGCTGAGAATAGGCAACAATAGCAATGGTAGAATTTTAAGTAGGTATAGACGAAGATCTGACCTTTGGATCGTCGATTAGAAGCCACCGTCAGAAGTTTATTGAGCAAAGATAATTGTAGAAGTAAATTTCACAATTAAATTATTAGAAATTTTGAGATAAAATTTTTGGAATAGAGGCTGCCGTTCTTGAAACGTGAATAACAAGAGACTTTGATATTGAATGATTAGGTGTTTTGCTTGAAGCATCTTTGGGGAATTTAGAAACATGTTATTCATTATGATCAAAGGATTGAGGTAAGAATTATGGCTATTCCCTATGCTCATTGATAATGGAATCCTTTATATCATCAATTTATTTCCTTACTTTGATTGTGATGAGCATGAGTTTAAACTTGTTATTGTTATTCATTGTTGGATTATTATGGATTCTTTACCTCGTTTGATGATTATTATGGATATTCAGATAATATTGTGGTTATTTCCCTTGTTTAGTCAATGATTTGATAATTTGGAGTTTGGAAATTTTCGTACATTATCGAATACGTATTGTTTTGTTGAAAAATAGAAACATGAACTTGCTTCGCTTGTTTTGGAAAATTTCTATCCTTAATTTTGAACCTCTTTTTGTGATTTTAATTCCATGTTGCCTCGTTAAATCCGCGGAGCAATCTTTTGAAATGTTTTCGTAATGTCATTTGTAGTTTTTACTCTTCAAAAACATTTTTAAAGCATTGTTTGTTATTTTCGCTCCTTTGAAATATCTTTCAAGTGTTGGTTTTATTTTCATTTCCTCTGAAATGTTTCCAAAATATTTTATGAATTTCACTTCTTTAAAATATTTTCAAAATATCGTTGAAAGATTTTATTCCATTAAAACGTTTTTAAAAGTATTGTTTATAGTTTTCACAACTTTAAATCATTTTCGAAAAAATTGATTATGGTTCTCATTCTTTTAAAATGACTTTAAACGTATGATGTGATATATTTTTATCTATTGAATCATTTTTGAAACATCGCTTGATATATTCGTGATGTACACTTTTGAAATATTTCAAAATACTTATTTAAATGACCACGGGATACTCTTTTGAAATATTTTTGAAAATATCATCCAATATGTCCATAGTCCATTCGTTTGAAATTATTAAGCATGCAGTTTCGTTTGATATGTTATAGATTCCCTTCGAATCAAATGATCATGTCCGAGAATGTTTGAAATTTTGTATTGATTAAATTAGACCAATTGTAATTGATTGATGCTCATTATGTACCATTCTATAGATGGAATTGATTTTGTTCAAACCTCGTTTTGAAGCTTCATTTGATTAAATTCGGACAATTTTATTGATTCTGAAACCTAACACATGAATGGGCCCTGGGAAATTCAAAGGGAAAGATTGGGATGATATCGATCGTCGATCTCGACCTTGGGGCTTCTCCAATGTTGGGTGTAACACCCCGAATATTCCTCTAATTAAAATCTTGAACCTTCGTTTTCACTATTACGAAAACTGTTTTATCGTCAAAATAAGTTTCTCGCATTCGAAAATTTTTCTTGCATTCGAGCTTCATTCTAGTACCTCGTTTCGACCCAAACAAGCTCTGAAAGCCCAATAAAACAAGCCCAATTTGGCCCAAACCCTAGCGTACTATTTTCACCCAATCTTCAACTCTTCCAAAAAAAAGAAAACTCAGAAAGAAAGAGAAATTGAAAGCTACAGAACCAGCAGCTTCTTCCAAAGGTGATGGGATCTCCATCACCCATCATTCCATCATTCTTGTCTTAAAACTTCCATGATAAGCTTAGGCTAATTATTATGGAGGGCTAGATCCAATTCTTCTTGCTTTGATGCCCCTCAATCCTATCTATAAATATGTATCTTCTTGCAAGACCAAGTCTTCTTGCTCTCACTACACCCTCACTGACAACACTTGCATTTGTTTCTCTTGCACACCAACAATTAACTTCATCCAAAATTTTGCTAAGGGAAAAAATAGGAGTATCACTCTCCTAGGACTTGGTAAGAATGAATTTTAGGGTATGTTTAAGTATTTGTGATTAAGATTGAAGGGAGCTTAGTGTGTATGTAATCTTCTATTTGTGATAAGTACTTGAATCTATCTTTGGATCATTGACACCTTGTTTAAAGATTAGGATTCCTTGCTTCCTTCCTATGATTATGTTATCATCTTCATGATTTGTATGATACTTCACATGTCGAGCTTAAGAAATCATGATCTTATTGACATTCTTGCTTGTTATGAGCTTATGATTGTTATTCTTGTTGATTTCTTGTGATTATAAGCTCAAAATCCTTGATATGGAATCCAATGACTCTTTGCACATTCTCGATACCCTCATCTGGACCTTGGAATGGATTTGAACCATGGACTTTGGACTATGATGGAACTTTGAAACCAAAAGTGAAAGAGATAGAATAATATGGACTAAACAATGGTTTGTAAGCTTGATCATCATTTTCCATAAATCATAAATAAACTTGGAATCATAAAATACCAACTTTACATGTAAAATGACCTCCTGGAAAATGTGGTTTTCGATTAAATTTTAAAAAAAATGAAAAAATAAAATTTTTCTCGAGAGTGAGTGCTCAAATGCTCACTACGGCTCTGAAATGGACCAAATTCTAGTAGCTGAGCGCTCGAGTGCTCGGATCCGTGGCGAAAACCACTGTTTGGGCGCTCAAACGTGCACCCAAGCACCTATTCTAGTGAGCAAAACTTGATTTTCCAACTTTGTTTTGATTATCCAAGTCCATATTTAACCTTCCTAAACATATTTAAGACTTTCAAATGAAAATTCCTCTAGTCCCTAGTCCAATTCCAAGTCGTTGCTTGATGTAATTAACCAATCGAATTTGTGCCTGAAGTGGCTTCATGATTCAATATATGTTTCTATATGTTCAGTTTGTTTCTATGAATGCAAGTTTGTTGGGCCTTTGGGATTTTCAAGGGTATTGGATTGGGCATTATCGGATTGATGATCTAAGCCCTTGGAAACTCCTGCATGTTAGATAGTCCGAATGAGCCCTGGAGGTAGGTTGCGAAGGGCTACTCCAAAGCACGTAGGTCGACTGTACTTTCATGTTTGTTTGATGCTCTTTGAGGGAGTTTAGAGGGATAAGGATTATATATATGATTATGTGTTTGAGTTATAGGGGTGATAGATCTACTAAACGTTTGAATCAGCCTTACGAGTTTGTTGACTTCAATGTGATATATGATTCATGATATCAGTTCATTCCGCTTGTTCTGTTTGTTTCGAAACCTTATATGAGATCGCATTCATGTTTTGTTCTTGATATGCTTATCGTTTGAATTCTTGTACTCCCATCCTATGCCATAAGTTTTACTGGGTCAGTGGACTCATGATTCTATTAATATCATGTAGGTTCTTAGCTCTGTGGATCTGATTGCTTGAGAAGCTTCCTGTTGGCATTTTGGTTACCTTTTTGGAATTTGTATATAAGAATGTATTTTGATTGGAGAGCCCGTTTAGACTTTTAGCTTGTAATTACTAAGATAGTCTTGATGCATATTTTGAAATTTTATGGCCCATATTTGGTATCTTGTTGGGAATTTAGTTTGGAATGTGAAATGTTATTTCTTGTTTTGGTTTTTAGAATGTTATCCGTCCACAAGTAGCACTTCGAATCTCGGAGCGGAATGCACCATGACCTAGGGCACTACAGGTGATATCAGAGCCTAGGATAGGAAACTTTGATGGTTTAGATTTGTAGAATTTTACCTTTATTCATGTTTCTCGTCACTAACTTAGTTTGTTCTATGTTGATGTGGTAGATAGATAAAGGCAAGGGCAAGGCAAGTGATTGGACTAGTTCTGAATCCAACCACAGCGATAGTGATAGCAACATAGGGCCTCTCAAGAAGTAGAAAATCGACTATGAGGTTATTATCAAGAAGATATATTGGGAGAGAGACTTGTGGAAGGATGTTTATCTTAAGGAGCATTGGTTGTATCAGATTTACAGTAGGTGGGCGCGAGATCAAATGGAGATAATGGCCTCGAGATATCGATCACAGCACTATAATTTCAAGAACATAGCAACCCAAAATCGCATATGTTTTAACCATATTAAAGGAGATTTGGTGGCCAAAGTGGATGAGGCTCTCAGGCAGGCAATGGATGCCATGGTCGGTATGGAGTAGTTAGCATAGGATCACGTGAAGGAAGAGGTAATTCTAAGATTCCAGGCTGTGTGGATTTCTTTGGTATTTGGCAAAGAAATTAGAAGAGATGAGACACCTTGGCCATCGGCACTGAGATCACGTACACCCCTACTGTGACGCACCCCGAAATCTCGGGGATGTGCGGACCCGAGACCCGAGGTACATCACTTG
>JACFYI010003756.1:299353-310359 GCA_014898755.1 Handroanthus guayacan
GAGCCCGGAGCCAAGAGAAATTATAATAATGAGCTGGAGGAGGATTCAAAAGAGGAGCCGGAAGAGAAAACTGATAAGGATCCTCGTTGCCCGCCGGGTGCTCGATGTGGATATTGGATGTGTGGCATGATGGGATTTTCTTTCTTTCTTTTCTTTATTTTCATTTTCCTTTCTTTCTTTAGGTAGTATTGTAAATATAGAATCTTGTAAGTAAGTGGGGAATTCTAGCTTAGAAAAGCTAGGAATATTTTGTATTGGTTAGTATTTAGGATTTTCCCCTATTTTGGACATGGTTATAGAATCATTTCTCTTTTGCATTTTAGAGATGGTTTAATAACCATATGATTTGAACGTGTGCGTTTCAAACTTCAAGAATGAAATGAAATCCTATAAGTGCTTTTGACTTGGAACATTTAAATGTGTTTTATGCGCTTTCATGATTTATGACCATTATATGCCGCCAAGAAACTATAAATCGTTATTAAGATCTATCATTATGAATTTCAGATCAAAATGTCATCCAGTAGAAATACATCCCATAATGAACCCACAAGAAAAAGAGAGAGACCTAGACGAGTATTATTTGAGAAAATCAAGGCACCTGACACAGCTAATAATAATGAAAACACAATACTCCGTCAAGACTAACATGACCCAAATCCCCAAGCACGTGATGAACCACGTCAGAGAACCCCTTCGCGTAATGAACCAGTAGCTGAATAGCTTCTTACTTTGCTTTGACAGGTCCTGAATTAGGACCAACCACAGTAGAGACAAAGACAGGAGGAGGAGTAGGGCGATAAGATGTTGGCTAGATTCTTAAAGTTTAACCTACCTAGCTTTGATGGCAAACTTGACAATCGAAAGGCCGAATCCTGGTTGTTTGCCGTAGAGAAAACTTTTCAAGTATTAAACTACTCGGATTCGCAAAAAATAAAATATGCTACTTATCTGTTCGAAGGGATCGCATGCCACTAGTGGGTAATTATAGAAAGAAAATGGGAGAGAAATGGAATTGAGGAATCTTGGGAATGATTTCAATAGGAGTTTCTAAAGAAATTCATTCCAAAGATAATCAGGGACCTGGGAGAAAAAGCATTTACAAGATTGATTCAAAGGTCGTTATCCATGGCGAGTTTAATCAGCTTATTCAATATGTTACGCATGTGTTGACTGATGAAGAGATGCGATGGAAAAAGTTTATTGAGGACCTTAGACCCTAATTGATGAGAGCATTGGCCATAAATCAGCCCCGTAATTATGATGGTGTCGTTGAGATGGCGATGGAACTTAAGGCAGAGTTCCAGGAGCTCCACAAAATAGACAATAAGAAGAAGAGGAAGTTGACTGGCAAGTCCGATTTTGAAAAAGAAAAGAAAGGCTACTTTAACAAGAAGCCTAAGACGGGGAATACTTTTGCACCAGATACTAAAGGTAAGGCCCCGATAGCTTCAGGGAAAGAGAAATATGGGTTTTGTGGGGGTACTACTCATACAGAAGAGCAGTGCTGGAAAAAGCATGGCAAATGCTTCTTATGTGGAAGTGATCTGCACACAATTAATGATTACCCAAAGAACCATAAGGATGGGAATGCAGGGACACAGAATCAGCAGTTGGGCATAGCTGGGTGTCCCCCGGTCAAGCTAGAGCTTATGCCCTCAGGAGAAGAGGGCATAGATCCCACCCAAGTTGTGGAAGGTAAGATTATTCTTCAAAATTTTATTTGTAAAGCTCTCTTTGATCCTGGTGCAATGCATTCCTTTATTTCCCTTGACTGTGCTAAGAAATTAGACTTGCCTTCTGAAAATATGAACATCTCATATGAGATCTATACTCCTGTGGAAGGATGTTACGAGACTAAGATAAGATACCCACGATGTCCTATGGTTATAGAAAACCATAACTTTAGCACAAACTTGATTAAATTACCAATCCGGGACTATGATCTCAGTTTAGGAATGGATTGGTTGTTTCAGCATCAAGCTGTAGTTGACCGTTATGCTAAAACAGTCAAGTTAGGTATCGGAGTTGGAGTTGGTACCAGAAGTGCAAACAGGAATAGTGGTATACCTACCATTTCAGCAGTAAATGCCACAAAGATTATCAAGAAAGGGGAGCAGGGATTTCTAGCCTATTGGATAAATAAGCCTCAAGATAAAGTTGAGTTGAAAGATGCTAAGGTGGTTAATGAATTCCCTGAGATATTTCCGGAGGAAGTAAACTCACTACTCCCAGAGAGGAAAATTGAATTTGTGATTGAAACTACTCCTGAGGTAGCGCTATTCTCAAAGACTCCCTATAAAATGGCACCAGCAGAATTAAAAGAATTAAAGGAACAACTACAAGAACTGCTGGAGAAAAATTTATACGACCGAGCTCTTCACTTTAGGGAACTACGGTCCTATTTGTGAAAAAGAAATATGGGTCATTAAGAATGTGTATCGATTATAGAGAGTTAAATAAAGTGACCATCAAGAACAAGTACTCCTTACCCCATATAGACGAGCTGTTTAACCACCTTCAAGAGTCTGTTGTCTATTTTAAGTTGGATTTAAGACAGCGGTACTATCAGTTAAAGATACGGGAAACAGATATTTCTAAAACTGCATTTAATTCTGTTATGGGCACTTTGAATTTGTAGTTATGCCCTTTGGATTAACAAATGCTCCTGCGGCATTGATGGACTTAATGCATTGAGTGTTTTGCCCATACCTCAATTGCTTCGTCATAATCTTTATAGATGATATTCTGGTTTATTCCGGATAAAAAAAGGAGCATGAAGGACATTTATAAATTATCTTTCAAACTTTAAAGGAACACAATTGTAAGCTAAATTTAGCAAATGTGTGGGGCATATAATATCAGAAAATGGACTTGAAGTGGACCCAGAAAAAGTCAAAGCAGTCCTCAAGTGGAAGAGACTAGAAATGGTCACAGAAGTAAGAAGCTTTCTGGGGTTGGCTAGATACTATCAAAAATTTATCCAGAACTTCTCCAAGTTGGCCGGACGACTTACTAGACTGACTTAGAAAGCTAAAAAATTTGTATGGGACAAACAATGCAAGGAGAGTTTCTCGGAATTAAAGAAAAAATTGACGACAGCTCTAGTACTCGCACTGCCTGATGGGTCAAAGGAGTTTATTGTTTATACAGACGCCTCTAAAGAAGGATTAGGTTGTGTTCTAATGCAGAAAGGAAAAGTGATCGCATATGCCTCAAGAAAGCTAAAAAATCATGAGTTGAACTACCCCACTTATGATTTAGAGTTAGCGGCGATAGTCTTTACTTTAGCAAAATGGCATCATTATCTGTACGGAGCTAAAGTGGAGATTTTCACAGATCATAAGAGCTTGAAGTATATCTTTAGTCAAAAAAATCTGAATCTGAGACAACGACGATAGATGGAATTCCTAGAGGATTTCGACCTCATCATCACATATCATTCAGAAAAGGCAAATGTCGTTGCAAATACTCTAAGCCAGAAAGGAAAGTTAACAAACCTGAGCATCTATCCTGAGATATATAGTATAATCCTAAAGGAAGGAGATGAATGGGTTTAGAAACTTAAGGGTGAGATGAAACCCGACTTCAAGATTGACACTAATGGGTTATTATGATCCAGAAATCGAGTTGTTGTTCCTGCACGAATAAAGGCAAGAGTGCTATCTGCAGCACATCAGACAAAGTATTTGGTGCATCCAGGAGGAACAAAGATGTATAGGGACCTGAGACAGAAGTTCTGATGGGAAGGGATGAAAAAGGACATAGCTGATTATATTAAAAAATGTCTGACTTGCCAACTTGTGAAAGCAAAACATCAGAGACTGTCTGGGAAGTTATAACCACTTCCAATCCTAAGTTGGAAATGGGAACAGATCACTATAAACTTTGTGATAGGTCTACCTGTGGTATGAGGTAGATGTGACACTATTTGGGTTGTGGTAGATAGGCTTACGAAGTCGGTATATTTTTTGTCTGTCAAAACCGAGTATAATGTTGAAAAACTCGTCGAGGTCTACATTAAGGAGATAATACAATTACATGAGATTCCTCAAAGTATTGTCTCCGATAGGGATTTGAAATTTGCAACGAGATTATAAAGGAGTCTGTAAGAGCATCTGGGGACAAACTTACTTTTCAGCACTACTGCTCATCCCCAGATAGAAGGACAGTCAGAGAGGGTAATTCAAACACTGGAAGATATGCTGCAAGCATGTGTTTTGAATTTTTTTGAAAATTGGGACAGGCATCTACCCCTAGTAGTATTTGCCTATAATAACAGCTACCAAACCTCAATCCAGATGGCACCATATGAGGCGTTGTACGGTAGAAAGGGCAAATCACCCCTTCATTGGGACATAGACGAGACAAAGAGCACCTCGAACTTAGAGAAAGATGCACTACAACCTGAGATGATCTAAGAAGCTATAGATAAGGTTTAGATTATCAAGAAAAATAACAAAATAGCTCAGGATCGCTAGAAGAATTATGCTGACAAGCGAAGGAAAGATCTAGAGTTCAGTGTCAAAGATCGAGTATTTTTAAAACTCGCTTCACAAAAGAGGATCCGGAGAATGGGCTAGAGCAGAAAGTTAAACCTTAGATATACAGGACCTTTCGAGATCATGGGACGAGTTGGCCCTATAGTATACCGACTAGATCTTCTATCAAACCTCACTGGGATTCATATTGTATTTCATGTATTCAAGTTACAGAAATATCATTATGATCCCTCGCATGTCATCGAACATCCTTGATGTTCGCCTCCAGAGTGATCTTACTTATGTAGAGCAACTTGTCTGTATCCCAAATTTCTAGGTTTGTGATCTTAAGAATCATAGGATACCGTAAGTTAAGGTGCTTTGGAGAAATCAAAAAATAGAATAAGCAACTTGGAAACGTGAGGATGAAATGCGGAACAAGTATCCTCACTTATTCGAATGAGGTATAAATCTGGGGACCAGATTCTTTTAAGGGGAGAGAGTGTAGCACCCCAAAAATTTTCATAATTAAAATCTTGAACATTTGTTTTTCGAATAATAGTTCGTTATCACTATTACGAAAATCGTTTTATCATTAAAATAAGTTTCTCATATCCAAAAATTTTTCTTGCATTCGAGCTTCGTTTTCTTATCTTCTTTCGACCAAAATAAGCTCCGAAAGCCCAATAAAACAAGCCCAATTTGGCCCAAAGCCTAGCCTACTATTTTTGAGCCAATCTTCATCTCTTCAAAAAAAAAAAAAAAAAAAAGAGAGAGAGAGAGAGAGAAATTGAAAGCTGCAGAATCGGTAGCTTGTTCCAAAGGTGATAGGATCTCCATTACCCATCATTCCATTATTCTTGCCTTAAAACTTCCGTGAGAAGCTTAGGCTAATTATTATGAAGGGCTTCATCCAATTCTTCTTGCTTAGATGCCCCTTAATCCTATCTATAAATACGTATCTTCTTGCAAGACCAAGTCTTCTTGCTCTTACTACACCTTCACTCACAACACTTGCATTTATTTCTCTTGCACACCAACAATTAACGTCATAAAAAATTTTGCTAAGGAGAAAAATAAGAGTATCACTCTCCTAGGACTTGGTAAGAATGAATTTTAGGGTGTGTTTAAGTATTTGTGATTAAGATTGAAGGGAGCTTAATGTGTTTGTGATCTTCTATTTGTTAGGTATTTGATTCTATCTTTGGATCATTGACACCTTGTTTGAAGATTAGGGCTTACAAGTAAGACTTATAGATTCCTTGCTTCCTTCCTATGATTATGTTATCATCTTCATGACTTACATAATACTTCACATGTTGAGCTTAAGAAATCATGATCTTATTGACATTCTTGCTTGTTATTCTTGTTGATTTCTTCTAATTATAAGCTCAAAATCCTTGATATGGAATCCAATGACTCTTTGCACATTCTCGATATCCTCATCTAGACCTAGGAATGGATTTGAACCATGGACTTTGGACTACGATGGAACTTTGAAACCAAAAGTGAAAGAGATGGAATAATATGGACTAAACAATGGTTTGTAAGCTTGATCATCATTTTTCCATAAATCATAAATAAACTTAGGATTCATAAAATACCAACATTTCATGTAAAATGACCTCCTGGAAAATATGGTCTTGGATTAAATTAAAAAAAATGAAGAAATAAAATTTTTCGCAAGAGTAAGCGCTCAAGTGCTCAACCTGGGCGCTCTAGCAGGTAAATGGCCACTCAAGCACTTACTCCGATGCTCAAATGGACCAAATTCTAGTAGCTAAGTGCTCAAGCACCCAAACAGGCACTCAAGTGCTCAAACTCATGGCGAAAACCATTGTTTGGGCGCCTGGGCGCTCAACGTGTGCCAAAGTGCCCATTCCAATGAGAGAAACTTGATTTTCCAACTTCGTTTTGATTATCCGAGTCCATAGTTAACCTTTCTATATGTGTTTAAGACTTTGAAACAAAAATTCCTCTAGTCTATAGTCCAATTCCGAATCATTTGATCGATATGATTGACTAATCGAATTTGTGGCCGAAGTGGCTTCATGATTCAATATATGTTTCGACATATTCAATTTGTTTCAAGTCTATATGAATGCAAGTTTGTTGGGCCCTGGGAATTTTCAGGGGTTTCCTATTGGATAATGTCGGATTGATGATCTGAGCCCTTTAAAATTCCTGCACGTTGGGTAGTCTGGACAAGCCCTGGACGTAGGGTTCCGAAGGGCTACTCTAAAGCACGTAGGTCGACTGTGCTTTCATGTTTATTTGATGCTCCTTGAGGGAATTTGAAAAGATAAGGATTATATATGATTATGTGTTGGAGTTATAAGCGTGACAGGTCCACTAAACGTTTGAATCAGCCTTATAAGTTTGTTGACTTGAATGTGATATATGATTCATGACATCAGTTTGTTCTGCTCATTCTATTTGTTTCGAAATGTTATATGAGATTACATTCATGTTTTGTTCTTGATATGCTCATCATTTGAATTCTTGTACTCCCGTCCTATTCCATAAGTTTTACTGGGTTAGTGGACTCATAATTCCATTAATATCATGTAGGTTCTTAGCTCTATGGATCTGATTGCTTGAGAAGCTTCCTATTAGCATGTTGGTTACCTTTCTGGAATTTGTATATAAGAATGTATTTTGACTGGATAACTCGTTTAGACTTTTGGCTTATAATGACTAAGTTAGTCTTGATGTATATTTTAAAATTTTATAGCCCGTATTTGGTATCTTGTTCGGAATTTAGTTTGAAATGCGAAATGTTATTTTCTGTTTTGGTTTTTAGAATGTTATTTGTCTGCGAGTAGCACTCCAAATCTCGAAGCGGAATGCACCGTGCCCCGGAGCGCTACATTGGGTAATTCTAAAGAGCCTAGAGTAGGTTTCTGAAGGATTACTCTTAGGCTCATGGTCGACCGTGCTGTGGCGACTATGTCTATTTGTATCCTCTTGAGTAACTACTCAGAGGTGGTTATGAGGAATAAGGAGAAAAGTTGATTTTGAAGATATAAGGGTGACAAACCTACCAAAAATTAGTCCACCCATATTTATTTTGATATTCATATTTATTACTGAAATTTGAGCTTATGAATTGTTTATGCTATTGAACGTATCGTTATGAATATCGAATTGTTATTGATGAGCCTTTGGACCAAACAATTGTTTGTGAAATCATGATATCAATCGTTCTTGAGATCTATTTAATCATATTGATATCTTGAATTCCTTGAACATATTTGTTTGAGCTACTCGTTTCTATTTGAATTATCACAATTGCATGGCATATCTAACTCATTTGGTTATTGAACTTCTTGAGCTCATTATTTGATTTGTAATCAATTGTTGGGCACTCCAACCTTGTTTATTGATTCATCTCTCATTTTATTGGATATTCTGGAATTTTCACTTGAGCTCTCTGTGGAAACCTTACCGTTCTATTCCTAGCCATAATTTCTTACTAAGTCATTTGGACTTATTTTATAAATTTTAACATGTGTAGGTGACTGAGTTTCTGGAACTCCATCAAGCTCGAAGATTTTGATTGCTCGATTTTGGGTATGAGAACTTGTGAATATACAACGGCTAGAGTATGGAAATCGTATGAAAACATTGCATTGATATGTAATCATGCGAAATTGTTTAGAATAATTGTTTATGAGGGTGGTAGGAATTGTAATCTGAAGTTCGAGTTTAAAACTTCTTAAGTTGGAGACATTTTGTTAACATATGAGAAATTTGCAATAGTTTGTAGCATCTATACATACTCATGAACGTATGATGCAATTAGACATTATTACTGAAAGTTAGGTATCTTATGCTGTATTGAAATTTTGGGGCTTGTAGTGAGTATGTGTTTGATTTTGGATTGAGTAATAATTTTGTTGCATTGAAATTTGAGAATTTTTTTAGAGCCCCTCCATATTCAGTAGCAATTTTTGATCTAGGAACGAATGTTCTAGATTCGAGTCGTTACAAAAATATAAACAAATAAGTCCATGTATTTCATCTCTTCTTCACATTATCACATTTCCCATAAATCCTTACACATTTCCTTAATGTCCAAAGGTCCAAAGTCATGAATAACAAGGATAGTAAGCACTTTGTGAACAAAGTAATATCATCACAATTCAAACAATCATCCATGATTTAAACATCCATGATTTAAAGAAATGGCAATTGCATGGTCATGTTCAAGTCCATTTCACTCCAAGCAAAGGAAGAGGAAGAATCATAATCCGAAGGGTTTCAATGAAAATGAGCAAGAAGGGATTGGCCATAATCCTTACTCTTAGTCCTTAGCTTCAACCTCAAGAGTACTTATCCTAAAAGCTTCAAATCACTCCACCTATTCAGACTAAAATCATTTAGCTATTATATCACATTTTCACTTATCCTTGTATCATGAAATATCTTATGACTTAGTTTTTCTTTCAAGCTTACTGTTAGCCCCTTTTGATGTTAAATAATTTTGACACGGTGAGTTCACGTGTCAAGAGGCGGTAGGTGTCGGCTTGGCGGCACAAAAATTAAGTTACAAATTGTTAGCATATCAAATTAAGGTTGGCCAAAGGATTGTGGCAACAGAAGCTTGTGGGCACTTGCAGAGTGTGCCATGTGTAGGCAAGCTGACGGGCAAAGCATACAATGGCATTGGCACCATCTGGGAGACATATGCGCGAACAATGGTAACATTGGGAAAGGTTCGATAGGCATCGTATGTGGAAAAAGATGAAAACCAAGGAACAAGAAAGAATATCAGATTGTATTAGCAGTAAAGTGGGCTTGCAGCTAAACTTTATCTAAGATGGATTGTGGATGACTCCTAGTGGGACAAGAATTCTCCAACATGTGGGCAATTTGGGAGAACGAATTAGTTTAGGAGTTCTATCTTTGATAGATTTTGATATTCTTTGTAATTGTGGGCTTTGTCTATTATGTGCTTGAATCCTAATGGGATTAAGACTTGATTCAGTGCCTATAAAAAGGTCAAGAACCTCACAACTTAAAGGTGTGTTTTCATAAGAGGGAAAATTTAAGTGTCGTGTGAAGGCCTTGGCCCCTTGTACTTAAAATTGGGGAATATAATATAAAGTTGGGAGTTTCTCCCATAATTCATCATGCCTATTTACGTATTGCGTTTGTGTGTGCTGCGTGTGTGCTAAACTCTCTCAAGCTTTCAAAAATCTAAATACCTTTCACGTGACTTTTGCCAAGGCTAACTAGTTGTAGGGGCGGCTAGGCCGCACAGCAGGCAAGTTTTAGGTAAAAAATTTGTCTAAGTACAAACTTCCTATGATAGTGTATCAAAGCCCGATTGCGGGTAGAAGAGAAAAATTCGTAACAGATGGCCCCTGATCATGGTACGATGTCTAACCGACTGGCTGCGTTGGAAGCAAAGATGCAGCAGATCAAGGGATACGTTGGGCAGCCGCCTGAATCAGGATTGACAGTGCTTTCTAAAGGGATCCACATCCTTAAACGAATGATGGAGGATCTGAAAAGGACAGTGGACGGGTTGCCTGAGTTTGTGGAGGGAAGAATTAATTTGGTATCTCAGGATGTGGAAGTCCTTACTAATGCTGTCGACTTGAAGGTCGAAGCTGTTACGACAGATGTGCCTTTGTTAAAGAGGGTTGTCGGATCGGAAAAAGCAGATGAACGACCCTCTTCATCAAAAGTTAAAGTTTCAGAACCTTCACCCTTTAGCAGAGAGCGAAGCGCCAAAGAGTTAGAGAACTTCTTGTGAGATATGAAAACTTATTTCTAGGCTACAAAGGCGTTTGAAGCCGAGAAGATTTTCATAGCAAGTATGTTTCTCACAGGGAATGCTAAGTTGTGGTGGCATACCCGATTGTCAAAAGATAATAGTGCTAGTTGTGCGAGGATCGATTCGTGGGAGGCACTAAAAATGAAATTGAAAAATCAATTCCTTCCTTACAATACATCATGGGTTGCAAGGGAGTTCTTGAGGAATTTGAAGCATACAAGGACGTTGAGAGAGTATGTCTAAAGTTTCAGCTCACTTTTATTGGATATAAAGGATATGTCTGAGAAAGACAAGTTGTTCAATTTCATGATGGGTTTACAGCCTTGGGCGCAAGCCGAGTTATGTCAGCAAGGCATGAAGGATGTGCAAACAGCCATAGCTGCTGTGAATCATTTAGTCAATTATAGTGTCTTAAGAGATCCAAATTGTACTGATCTCAGACAGAAAGATATTGGATCGGACAAAGGGAAAATGGGCAAAAAGAAATTTTGAAAACAAATAGAAATAACAAATGATGAGGCAAATTCAAGTAAAACAATTACTATGGGAAAGGCCAAAAAGGGTTGTTATATTTGTGGGGAAGGACATCTTATGCAATTTTGCCCTAAGCGTGAAAGATTAAATGCACTGATAGCTGACCTGGATAACGAGGACAAAGGAGATGATAGACCATATCGGATACGAACATTGATAATTCCATAATTGCATTACACTTTTGGCATATTTCTGTATGGAATTAT
>JACFYI010003756.1:314146-336527 GCA_014898755.1 Handroanthus guayacan
AAAAAAAAAAAAAAAAAACTTGTCATGAAATTCCTGAGATTAATTTTTTGCAAATAGTAGAATTAAAGAGGTGAATCCACTGACTCAGTAAGAATTATAGCTATAACCAAGAAAAAAGAGGAATGTCAAACAACAATTCAGGGGATCAAGATATCAACTTGATTAAATTGATTATAAAAAATAGTTGATATTATGGAATTGTAAACAATCACATAGCTCGAAAGCTCAAGAAGAACAGTTCGATATTCATAGACAATAGGATCATTCATTATAACCATTCATAAGGCTCACAATTTCAATAATAAATATAAATATGGAAACAATTAAAGCTGAACTAATGTTTCGTCGGTCTGTAACCCTTATCACTTTGAAATAAATAAATTATATCCTTATGCCTCCCGTCTCACCCTTGAGTAGCCACTTAGAGGGGAGCAATCCAAATAAATAATGTAGGCACGGCCGACAGCGTACCTTTAGAATAGCCCCTAGGAGCCTTACCTGCAGAATTCTTTGGAACTATCTAACGTTATAGAAGCCTCAAAGTTTAGATTAATGATCCGTTATCATCCAATTCTTCCTCTTGAAGTTCCCAGGCCCCAACATTCATGCATTAGGTTTCAAAAATTTGAATATAAACAATGAAAATTTCATCGGATTGATATACGAACACTTTTGAACATTGGATATAACGTCTAAATTGGATCATCAGACATAGGAAAATCAATTTGAACATCAAAATATTAAAAAGAGAATAGGGAAGGACTAAAAATAGTGAAAAAGGCTTGAAAACAGTAGAAAATGGCTACTAGATTGAAAGCAACCACGCCCGAAAATGGATGCGGATGCACCGGTAAATTTTTTTTTTTTAACACAAAATTACAGCTGAAATTTTAGATTTAATAATCTCATTTTTTCAAAACATAAAATTGAGTTATAAATGTTTTAAATGAAATTTATATCAATACTCTTTTTTCCAAACCAAGAGTATTGGAAATATATATATATATTTTTAAGAGTAAATAGCATTAAACCCCCCAACCTATAGGGTCTGTTGCACTTTATCCCCTATTTTTTGCAAATGTGCAATTAACCCCCCAACGTATGAAAAATGTGCACTTTGCCCCATTTAACGGATTCCGTTAGAATATTCCGTTTAATCATAGAGGGGTCAACAGTAAAAAAACGGAATATTCACGGAATATTCTAACGGAATCCGTTAAATGGGGCAAAGTGCACATTTTTCATACGTTGGGGGGTTAATCGCACATTTGCAAAAGATAGGGGGTAAAGTGCAATAGACCCTATAGGTTGGGGGGTTTAATGCTATTTACTCTATTTTTAATATGAAAATTGCAACAACATTTCAGTTTCACATTCAAGCTCATAAAATGAGTTATATAATGCTTAAATCATGCTTATTTTAAAGCTCATTTTTCAAATCAAGGTTTTTCCATATTTGTCTATTAACCTCATTTTTCAGAAGTTCTACAAGTTTAAGTTAAATATTATAGATGTCATCTTGAGTTTCTTATGTCCAATAATTCCACATTCAATAACATTCAAAGATAAGAATTTAAGGATTCAACAAAGAGATCATCAACTCATTTCAAGTCCAAGATGATACTGAGATCTTATAATTCTTCGAGCTTATTCCACCTATTAACATCAAAATCATTTAGAAAATAAACCTTATCTTCATATCATGTAAAATCCATGATCCAATTTCAGTAGTAAGATTTCTAGCATATTTTTGGATATATTCCAACAAGTTTAACGGTGTATTTTACCTCTATAAATACCTTAACTTAATGTCTTTCTAATGGTGACTTCCGATCAACGATCCAACGGACGGATCTTCATCTACACCTTTTTAAATTTCACCCCTTGCCACTACCCCTGTTCTCAGCAGCCCTAACATGTTATCTTCTATCAACATTTTTTGGGCTTTTTGCTCCATCGTTTTGAGTGATTCTTGATTCTAAAATTATCTACAATCGATAAGATTTCTAACGGTATGTTCATCGATTTGATAATATTAAGGTGGGGTTTTAAGCTTTGAAAGTCAAAAGATATGTAGGGGATAGTGGTACTCGAGAGATGGTTTGTATGTTAATGTGCTTGCTTATGTTCCAACTTTCAAATTTTAACCACAATTGTCCCAAATCCAAATATTCTTCAAAGTTTCATTATAATGATGACAAGGCTCATTCAAGTCCAATTATCATCAATTACTTTCAAGTAAAGGAATTTTTCAGATTAATAGCAATATTTCTTACATTTTTCCTAGCCTCAAATCCAAAGGTGATGGTCCAAAGATCCCTAATATGCTTCAAGCTAAATCACCTATAAAATCATTTAAACACTTTATTTTTCATCTTTAAAACTCATATAAACTCATTTTTGAAATTTATACTTAAGCTCACCCGAGTGTACGTTTTAGGATAGTATGTCTCCCTACTCTTTCCCTCTTTGTAAGTCCTCAAACGTCTTGATAAAAGTTGGAAAAAGATGATTTGATGATGAAATAACTATATATATATGCTCTAGAGGGAAGTATAAGAATAGGAAGAAGAATGAAGATAATAGAATTGGAAATATTTCTTTTTGTTAGCAGATCTTGAAATGGTAAAAGCAAGAATGTCTTGCCACTAACACTCCTATTTATAGATAAATGTGGGGTTAGATTTGGAAGACTCAAAGCTTGGTAGAAGCTCTTGAACTATATATAAATATGTATATATATTCCCACATATTTTAAAAAACTTGGACAATAATTTTGGTATTAAAAAAATGATATTATCTCCCCAAAATGGGAGATATCAATCCGGCCAAGATCATTTCTAGATTTTCTTTTCTTTTTTTGTTTTTTTGGAAATTGAAAATTGGTCTTTGATTTTTGGGTCGAAATTAGTGTTTTGGACCAAGTTGAATTGCAATAAAATTTTCGATTGATAAAATGAAATATTTTAGTTCTTAGAAAAATTTTTGAATGATCGTGAAAGAAATCATTAGTAATTGTGAAAATGTTTTAAGTTTGAAAAATGGAGATTTCAAAATATAATTAGGGGAATTTTCGGGTGTAAGAGAAACTTTTTTAAATGTTACAAAATATTTTGGTTATAAGAGAATTTTATGATAGTGAAATAGAATTATCAATAAAAAAATAAAGGTTAAAAAAATATTAGGAAAATTTTTGGGGTGTTACATTCTTTCCCCTTAAAAGAATCTGGTTCCCAAATTCGTACCTTTAGTAAAATAAATAAGGATATTTATTTTGTATCTCATCCTCATGCTCCCAAGTTGTCTCTTCTATTTTTTATTCCTTCAAAAGACCTTAACATGGGGTATCCTATAATTCCTAAATTTCTCATACCTAGTAATCTAGAATATGAACACATTGCTCTATATATGTAAGGTCATTTTGGATGGGTACGTCGAGGTGTTCTACAACGTATAAGAGATTCAGATGATACTTTCATAATTGGGAAATATGAAAATCACCATGAATCCTAGTAAGGGTTGGAAAAGTTCTAATCGATACACTACTAGGCTTATACGTTTGATAACTTCAAAAGCGCTATGTATTTTTGGTCATTTATGCCGAAATAGTGGCTAGACCACTGCCATGGCAACTCTTGATGTCACCATTCCTAATTCTAGCACCCAGCTTAATTGTTTTTGCAAGATAGTCTATCACAGCATGACGCTGATATAGTCAATCCATTCCTAGGATAAGGTTAAAATTCTAGATTAGTAGTTCAATGAGGTGTGTTATGAATTCCTGATTTTCTGTGGATATCTTAAAACAAATCTCAAACATCCTCCCACTGATGTGTGGACTTCATAGGGACTTTTTATATTTTCAAGAGTTAGGCCTATTCGTTTTGCACAATTAATTTGAGATAAAGGAATATTAGTACCACGATAAACAATGCTTCGCATATAAAATTTTGGGTTAGGACCTTGCATTCTACCACCTGAGTAAGGTCCACCCCTTCCTCCCTGGCTAGGTGTAATGTCCCAAAACCCAGGAATGGCCGGCCCTAGGCTGGCAACGCTACTTGTGTGCAAGCAGACCTCTAGCGAAGCAACAAATATACAAGGACAATATACTTAAACAAAAACTACAACGCACATTTATACACAGGTTTTAACCTTCATTACATACCATAGCTATTCTATTACAATATTGAACTAAGCATACTAGATTCGCATAAACTCTCCATAGACCATGGTTCTAGTGGCTACAAGCCACACACTAGGATATCTATTAATTACAAATCATACATAAACTCTAATCCGCAGCCGTACATCATCATCATTAATTACAAATGAAAACACAAAGCATAAACGTATATTTACATTCCAACAAGCTTGCAAACTTTAGTCACCTACACATGGTAACATAATTGATTAAGTCCACTGACTTAACAAGAATTGTAGTTATGGAATGGTAAAGGAACATGGGAATTCAAAAAAAAAAAGGGTATAGAGTCAATAAGGCAATAAACGAAACAAATCATGCCAAACGATTGTGATAATTTCAAACATAAACGAGTAGCTCAACAAGAGCATAAAATGAGTCAATAATGTATTAACAAGTAATACAATCGTATAGCAAAGGCAGAACTAATATTTGGTGGATCTGTCAGTCTTATAACTCCGAATTAATACATAATCCTTATCCCCCACAGGTCTCACACTCAATGGCCGCTCAAGATGGTGACCCGATCATGTAATGTGACAAAAATTTTGATGGTTCACGTGTCACACACTAGTCCTTGGAAAATCTTTTCCAGGCTTCCGCAAAACTACCTAAACGAGTAGGAAACCCTTTAAGGGATCAACCGTTGTCCGACGTCGTCTAGCATCCCTCCTGAGATTTCTCAGGGGCCCATAAAATGATCACACAATAGGTTTCAAAGATAATGAGATTTGTCCAAGTTAGATTTTTTTAAGTTCAAATGAGGTTCGGACATTATCAATTGATTCGGATCGAATTTTAGACACATAAATTATATATTCAGATTTAAGAGAGCTTAATGGAGTGAAATATGAACTTAAAATAGCAAAAAGAGGTCAAAAATAAAAATATGGGTTCTATTCTGGGCGCATCCGCGTGCAAAAGTGAGTGCGAATGCGGGAAAAACGCCTGAGGTTACTGCCTCAAGTGCGTCCGCGCGCAAAAGCGAGCGTGGTCGCACTAGATGAACAATAACTGTATAGTAACTTTTCTTTATTCTGGAATCCTTATGATGGTAGACCTCCAAAGGTGCAAAAATTAGGCTTAGTTTGTTCTATTCATCATCAAGATTTATAATTTTTAAGTTTTAGGGAAAATTTGAAGAAATTCCAATTTTTGTATTTTTTGATTCTCAAAGTGTTTGAACCTTTATATGTCCATAATATCACTCCAATAATTCTCCACTAAAGTCAAGAAATCAATAGCATATAGTAGAATTGAAGATTCAATGGGATCATGTGTCCAAAACTAGGGAAATCTCATGTAAATCAAGCAACACCATTTATCAAGTTTATGAGGTAATATGACTATAACAAATTTTTTATTCCATAGCAAGGTATCAAGGGGAGGAAGATAACTATAATTCTTACCTTACAAGCCAATCCAAGAGTTGATGATACTTGTTAAACCTCAATCACAACCTATGAAAATCAAAATTATAAAAAATTGTATATATGACATATTCTAAACCTCAAATCATAAATTCCCCAATTAAAATAGAAAGCTTACCAAGTGACAACCTTACTTTTCCCCTTTTCAATTGAAGCTTTAAGGTCTTTATGGAAACTTGAAGCAATAAGATAGTGAAATGATAAACTTCTTGTGTTTGGAATTGAAAGACAAAAGTTAAAGGGGATTTGTCTTGCAAATTTTTATTTTTTTCTTCTTTTCGAAACAAGGATGAAGGGAAATTGTTTAGCAAGCATGGAGCTTGTCTTATAGAAGACACGTTGAGGATTCATGTGTTATTTTTAAATTTTTTTATTAGAGGTGTCAATGTTTTATGGTTTGTGGCCAATTGACATAATGATTACTAATACTTGGATAGAATTAAACTTATAATTTACATGATAAATATCAAGAATTAAAGGGGGGCTACTAGCCAAATTTTATATATATACGTATGTGTATATATCTTGTTTTATATGATGTAGGAGTTAGTATATAATATGTTGTATAATGGGTTAAGGTTTGGACTAAAGTTTTGGGCTATATGTTGGGCTAAAACTGCTTTTTTGGGCCTAAATATTGTATACAATAATTTTCGGGTGTAAAATAAATTTTTGAGAAGTAATAAAATATTTTTGAATGTGCGGAGAGTTCTTCATTGTGTGCTGGGCACTTTCTTATATCAAACATTTCCCATGCTTTTTCCAGCATTGATCCTCAATGTATGATGTGCCTCAACAGAGGCCACAGTTTTTTTTTCCGCCATAACTGGTGCCTTGTCCTTACTATCCACGTTTACTGTATTTTCTGTTTTAGGTTCTTTTCCATAGAAACCTTTCTCTCTTTTCATCTTAGTTAGATTTTCCTAACCACTTTCCTCTTTTCTTTTCATCAATTTTTCGAAGCTCATGAAATTCTGCGCCCAGCTCCATTGCCATTTCCACAGTGCTATCATAGTTTGGGGGACGACCAATAGCCAAGGATCATCTTAACCTGAACTTAAGGCATTCGACAAATGTTTTTCTCTGCCTCTCTTCATTTGCAAGAATGTGCAGTGCATATTGAATTTAGCCGATTATATTCGGTCTCATATTTAGCTACAGTAAGTGTCCCCTAAATTAAATTCATAAATTCCTTTCCCCTCAACCACCTGAGGGATGTATTTTCTTAGGAAGTCAATTTTGAATTCCTCCTATGTTCCTTCAACTTTCTCCCTTTCCCATTTTCATTCAATTACCAGCCACCAGTGATGAGCCGCTTCCTCAAAAAAGAAGGTGGCATACTTCACTTTTTGTGGTTTTTGAGTAATTTAATACTCAAAAAATTTTCTCAACCTCTATTAGCCAAGATTCTGCTGCAGACTCGTTTCTCGGGGGTGTTCGCTGACAAGGTTCATTGCGTGCAGGGGGTATTGGTTTATGAGGTTCTTGTCAAGATATGGCATTTTTTATATTATTGGGAGTTTCAGGTGCCCGCAATTCCCCTAATAAAACTCGTCTCGGCCTACCACATTTTCTAAGGGATTCGTTGGTTAAAGTTTATTCACTTATCGCCATAATTATCTAAAATAGGTCAATGAGGTTCCTAAGTTTCATTCCAATAATCTACTATCAAAAAATTTTCAAAATTTACCTTATCACAAAATATATGTATATATATATAACATCAAGGTTTAAAATAGGCAACACTAAAAATCCCGTGTTCATTTATGTTCAAAATACTTGTCATTTAATAGTAAGAAGTATGGGTACCAAACCATTTCCAAAACAAACAAAAAGAAGATGACTATATAACCTCTACCATATCATGCCTAGTTTTATATTATATCTCTATTACTAGGCTTCACAAAAATTGGCATCACGTAAAGCTACCATTACATGTTACAACCAAGTCCCTCACTTACTAAGCCTATCCACCAGATAATCAGGATCCTCCTCCAGATCCTTATTAAGTTATCGTCGTCATGGCCCTCTAAGCGCTTCTCAAACCACTCAAGTTCGGCATCGATTATGTGCACTTGCTTCAAGGGTCCTTGATGTATCACCTAGCTTTGTGGCTTCGTCCACCATCACAGGGCTCGTCACTCTCGCCGATGTCTAGTACCTTAGGCACTCTCAAAAAACTTTATCTCACATGAGGTGACGGTAGCATTCCCCGGGGAACAATAACATCAATAATTATCCTACTTTACTTGTGAGCCTCTGAAGTATACACCCTATCTCCGAACAATGTAAGCATCCATGATGATCTGGGTCTTTGGAAGGTTGGAACGACCACTCCTTTACGATAGTCTCGGGCAATCCATTCGACGCCCACCATCGAGTTTGTTAACCTCCGCATTGTGTCCTCACATTGGGCTATCACGCCCCTAAGAAGTTGAGGGAAATGTGTTCAAGTGCTGGTAGCCACATTTTCCAAATTTTGGTATTAGGTTTGATGTTATTTACCATATTCTCTATTTCTTGGTTTGCCTATTTTCCATATTCATGATACAACCAGTGTTGCCTCAAATCTACATCCTTCCAATATTTGGTCTCCTTACACTTCGCCTCCAATTTCTTCTCAAGATCTCTCTCTTTGCATTTTCTATTTGGGCTTGTGCTACTCTCGTCCGAGCTCGAGTCTGTCTGATAATGCATTTTTGCGTTACCCTTGTCCATCCTACCCACTCGTCAAACACAAATGCAACGGTTAGCAAAAATTGTAATTCTAATAACAGATCTATCTAAATACCAGGGTTTCCTAAGCAGCTGAGAGAAAATTTTTTACATTTCTTATTAATCTAGGATCAAATGATTAATGCATAAATATAACAGTTCACAAATTGGTAGGTCTCCCAATTGCAATCCGATACATTTAAGCATTATCCATCATACCTAATGATCATAAACTTAGTTTAGCCTAGTCCTATTATATGAGTCCAATAACGGTTTCTATCCCAAGGATCTATTTCCAGCATAGCTTGGATTTTTTTCTAATGAAACTCAGAGCTCTGACACTACTTGTAACGCCGCGGATCCTAAAGCATCCATCCCTAAGTTAGAAACATTACCGTGGGTAGGGTTACTTAACTAAAACCATCAATAGCTCATCGATTAAAAACTAAATCTCCAATACATTGTCAGACTAAACAAATACATCTCCAAGTTTCAACATAAGTTATACAACCCTAATCAACACTATTACATTATCATCGATACAAAATAATATTAATCTCAAGTCCTTGAACTTGTCATGAAATTCCTGAAATTAATTTTCTACAAATAGTAGAATTAAAGGGGTGCGTAAACTGACTCAGCAAGAATTATAGCTATAACCAAAGAAAAAGGGGTGTGTCAAACAACATGTTCAAGGGATCAAGATATCAACATGATTTAAAGTATTATGAAAGATAGTTGATATCATGGAATCATAAACAATCACATAGCTTGAAAGCTCAAAAAGAACAATTCGATATTCATAGACAATACGATCATTCATTATAGCTATTCATAAGGCTCACAATTTCAATAACAAATATGAATATTGAAGTAATTAAGGCAGAACTAATGTTTGGTAGGTTTGTCACCCTTATCACTCTGAAATAAATAAATTATATCCTTATGCCTCTCGTCTCACCATCGAGTAACCATCCAGAGGGGAGCACTCCAAATAAATAATGTAGGCATGGTCCACTGCGTGCCTTTAAAATAGCCCCTAGAAAGCTTACCTCTAGGATTCTTTGGAACTACCCAACATTAGAGAAGCCTCAAGGTTTAGATCGGCAATGCGTTATCGCCCAATCCTTCCTCTTGAAGTTCCCAGGGCCCAAATTCATGCATTCGGTTCCAAGACTTTAAACATAAACAATGAAAATTTCATTGGATTGATATACAAACACTTTTGAGCGTTGGATATAATGTTTAGATTGCATCATCGGGTATAAGAAAATCAATTTGAACACCAAAACATTTAAAAGAGAGGAGGTAAGGACTAAAAATAGTGAAAAAGGCTTGAAAACAGTAGAAAATAGCTACTGGATTGGGCCCAACCATGCCCAAATATGGACGTGGACATGCCGATAATTTTTTTTTTAACACAAAATTACAGCTAAAATTTCAGATTTTATAATCTTCTTTTTCCAAAACATAAAATTGAGCTATAAAATGTTTTAAATAAAGTTTATATCAATACTCTTTTTTCCAAACCAAGAGTTTTGAAAATATATCTTTTTTTTTTAATACGAAAATTGCAGCAACATTTCAGTTTCACATTCATCCTCATAAAATGAGTTATACAATACTTAAATCATGCTTATTTTAAAGCTCATTTTTCTAATCAAGGTTTTTGCATATTTGTCTATTAACATCAATTTTCAGAAGTTCTAAAAGTTTAAGTTAAATATTTTAGATGTCATCTTGAGTCTCTTATGTCTAATAATTCCACATTCAATAACATTCAAGGATAAGAATTCAAGGATACAACAAAGAGATCATCAACTTTTTTCAAGTCCAAGGTCAACAATATCCAAGCTTATGAATTATTTTGATACAAATAATAATCATGGATTTTAGGATATCATAACTATAACCGTTACCTCTTGTCCTTAAGCTTTAAGTCCCAAGATAATATTGAAATCTTATAATCCTTTGAGCTTATTCCACCTATTAACATCAAAATCATTTAGATACTAGACCACATCTTTATATCATGTAAAATCTATGATCCAATTTCATCAGTTTGATTTCTACCATATTTTTGGATATATTCCAACAAGTTTAATGGTGTATTTTACCTCTATAAACACCTTAACTCAATATCTTTCTAATGATGACTTCCAATCAATGATCAAACAGACGAAACTTCGTCTACACCCTTTAAATTGCACCCCTGCACTACTCCTGTTCTTGGCAGCCCTGACATGTTATTTTCTATCAGTATTTTTTGGCATTTTTCTCCATAGTTTTGAGTGATTCTTGATTTCTAAAATCGTCTACACTCGATAAGATTTCTAACGGTATATCATATTAGCCGATTTGATAAGATTAAGGTGAATTTTTAAGTTTGGAAGTCAAAGGATATGCAGGGGATAGTGGTACCTAAGTGTTCATTTGTATGTTAATGTGCTTGGTTATATTCCAACTTTCAAATTTTAACCACAATGGTCCCAAATCCAAATATTCTTCAAGGTTTCATTATAACGATGGCAAGGCTCATTCAAATCCAATTATCATCAATTATTTTCAAGTAAAGGAACTTTACGGATTAATAGCAATATTTCTTACCTTTTTCCTATCCTCATATCCAAAGGTGATGGTCCAGAGATCTCTAATATGCTTCAAGTTAAATCACCTACAAAATCATTTGAATACTTCATTTTTCATGTTTAAAACTCATATAAACTCATTTTTGAAATTTATACTTAACCTTACCTAAGTGTATGTTTTAGGAGAGTATGCCTCCCTACTCTTTCTCTCTCTGTAAGTCCTCAAATGTCTTGATAAAAGTTGAAAGAAGATGATTTGATGATGAAAAATGTAACACCCCAAAAATTCCCTAATTAATAATCTAACTCACCGTTTTTCAAACAATAAATCCATTTTGAAGTCGCAAAAATCGTTTCAACATCAAAATAAATTCTTCACATCCAAAATTTTTTTCTAACTTACGAAGCCCTGTTTACGCAATATTTAGCCCAAAACGAGCCCAATTCTTAGCCCAATCTCATCAAATTTCAGCCCAACACTTTTAAGCCCAAATCATAATATTTCAAAAAAAAAGAGAGAGAGAAAAAATCAGATTAGATCTTCAGAAGATTGACAGCTGATTTTCCCCTTAAAATGTGGGATATCATTAATTTTTTAATGAAGAAATTTCATGACCAAGAATTGTATCTCAATTTCCTCTATAAATATGTGGATTGAAGACTCCAACACCATGACATTTCTCTTTTGCAAAAGAAATTGTCTTCCTTGCTCCATCTCTTCTCTCTCTCTCTCTCTCTGGGCACATATTTATATACACATCAACACATTTCAATATTTTCATAAGAAATCAAGAAGAAAAGAAAAGGGCAAAAGGGTGTACAATTCCCTAGTAAGTATTGGTTAGTAAGATTAAGCTCTTAGAGAGCTCTTGAACCCTAGATTTGTTAAACTAAGTTGTGTGTTGATCAAAATCACTAAGTGAGTTTTTGTATTTATAGGTGGTTCAACTTGAAATATTTGATTATTAATCTCTGAAAAATCGAAGCTTAGGACAGATGTGAGTATTTTGGCTTCCGCTCGTTTTCTTCAGTTGCTTGGTAGATCATTATTTGGTTCTCTTGATCGTATTTACGTTTTGATACAAAATAAGCTTATTTATGTTGTTATTGTTTGTCGAATCACGATCATAAGCTTATATACCATTGATATGAGAACCAAAATGACTATGAACCTTCTCTTGAACATACCTTTGCTTGGAAAGGGACTTGGAGCCATGGATATTTGGATAAATAGTAAAGACGTTAAAAATCGGTTTATAAAACTTAAAACTATATAAACTCTTAAAATTTGAGAATATGAAATTTTATGAAGAAATTTTAAATAAAAGACCTCAGATTATTTACTAAAAAATGGAATTAAATTTCAGAAGAAAAAGAAAAAAAAACTTAAGAGAATGAAACTTCATAAAAATTAATTTTTGTTACTTTCTTTAATTTTTAAAATTGTTTAGGCTTAGATTTTAATAGAACTTGCTTTACAAAAAGTGTTGGAAAAATTTTGAGGTTTTCAAAAAAAATAAAAAATAAAAAATTGGGCACTTGGCTCCCCAGCGCCCAACGAGCGCCCCCAACACCCGCATTCTAGTAGCTAAACCCGTGTTGAGCGGCCGAGCGCCCATTTGAGTGCTTGAGCGCCCAAACCTAAGGCGAATTCTACTGTGTAAGTGCTCGAGCACCCAACCGAGTGCTCCAACACCCATTCCGGTAATGAAATATTTTGACCTCGTTTGTCATATCCAAACTTACATTTCACTTCTTTGAACTCTCTTAAGGTTTCAAAATGATTTTTTCACTGTTCGTGGTCCAATTTCCAATCCAATCATTGAACATATTCGATAATCAAATCTTTATTCTTTGAATATGTTTGATATGATTATACGTGCTTGAATTGAACTCTATAAGTTTGTGTACGTTCGTTCGTTTGCTCTAAACCTATATGCATGATAAGTTGGGCCCTAGGTAATTCTTAGGTGATTTGAGTTGAGTAATATTGGATTGTCAATTCGAACTCCTGGAATTTCTGTTCGAAGGATAGCCCGGAGGAATTCTGGAGTTTAGAATTCCAAATGATTATTCCGAAACACACGGTCGATCGTGTTTCAAAATTTGATATTTGTGCAACTCGAGTGGCCACTCGAGTATGCAAATTAAAGGGATAAGGTTTATGTTTTGTTGAAGTTATAAGGGTGATAGACCTACCAAATATTTGTTTCTGCCTTATATGTTTGATAACGTGAATCTATTAGAAATTTTGAAACTTTTATTTCGTTATAATGCTTTGTTCATTTCTTTTCGTTGCCTAACACATTCATGGCATGATTTCATTTGTCTCTTCAACTTGATTTTATTTTCGTTGCCATCATTCCCATCTTATGCCACAAAACGCACTGGGTCAATGGACTCATGATTTTACATTTTAAAATTTTATAGGTACCTAGTAAAAGTATGTAAGACGTGATGAGGCATGATGTTTAAATCTTATGATTTTCGTATTTTGGTTCCTTTATGTAAGAAAAGCAATGTGGAATAGGTGCTTGTATTTTGAATGATATTGCGGTAGTTGGTTGAACAAATAGGCTGTAATGACATTGAATATTCGATGTATTTTGCTTTGTATCTAATGAAATGTTTTGTTTACATTTTAGTTTATGTCTGCTGTTGGGTTTTAAGTTATGAATCACAGTTGGATTTTTCTGTTTCTAAAGTTTTATTTAGTTTGTCCGCGAGTAGCTTTCTGAGGTTCAGTGTTTGTATGTCCTTTCGTTATTCCGGGATCCAGGGGCACTACAGTTGGTATCAGATCCTAGGATAAGAAACCTTGAAGTTTAGATCCGTAGTATTTTACCTTGTCGTGTTTTCTCTTTACTAACTTTGGTTGCTCACAATTTCGATATCACAGTTGGACAAAGGCAAGGCCAAGGTGTATCACTGGACGGATTCTGACTCCACACACAATTCAAGTAACAGTAATATTGACCTCTCAAGAAACAAGAAGTGATAGATTGAGAAATAGAGGTGATAAAGAGAGATAGGGAAATAGAGTATTGGAAAGGGGCCCACATTGATCTTTACAAAATGCACCAAGAGTATAGTAAATGGGCTAGACAAGTGATGGAGGACATAGTGCTAAAACATCAAGGCCAACAAATAAATATAAGGAATATGGCGGCGAACAATCAAGAGTGTTTTCATCAAGTCATTGGAGGAATAGTGACAGAACTTGAGAGTGCGTCCAAGTAGCTTACTAACGCAATGTTCGATACAGAGGGGGTAGCCCAAAACTACATGCGAGAGGAGTATGTTCCAGTCTTTGAGAGGAAGGAGCCCATTTGGTTATCCCCAATGTTCTTTGAGGGAGTTCCGGAGATGGGGCAAAATGAAATGACACCTCTTAACCCTATGGTCCCAACACACAGAGAAAGGACTGCCAACATGTCACAAGGTGACAGTGGAGGCGACAGTAGGATTAAGAGGATAGCCCGTATGCATGTTAGAATCCTACCATCTTCTAGTCCGATACGCTTCACCGATGAGGATCTTGCCTGGGTTATAGGCAAATCGCGGTCGGAGAAAATGCTTTGTTAGATGAAGACTACGATAGTGATTGGGTCATGGCAATAGAAGTGGTGGTGCGGATATTGGGACGACTAATGGAGATGGAGTGGCCCGTAATGTTGGGGATAGCAATACAGGTGGTAATAGAGGTAGCGGAATGTTGGCGGCAAGGAAAATGTGGACGATGACGAGGAAGAGGATCCCAAAGAGGATCCTAATTACATTGTGGTAGATTAGACGGGGATGATAGCATGTAAATATATATATATATGTGTGCATATAAGTTGTGACTTATGGTTAGGAAAATAGAAGGAATGTTAGCATTGAAATGTAGAAAGTGCTAACTTTTGTATTAGTAATATGTGCTACCACTGACTTTTGTAATAGAGAAACTAGCCCATAAAGGATGAAAGGAAAAGATTGTAGAACAACAATATCGGTTAGATATCCATCTCATGGTTTGACAACTTTTGTGAGATGCTTATATAACCATTTGAATGTAATTTGCACTTGAAAGTATTAAATGAATGCAATGGCATATTTGAAGTATTACTTAAATTGAGCATTTTTTTTGCTATACTTTGATACCTCGAGCTTGAACTATTATAACGAACCACAAGATGTTAATAAAATCTCATCACTATAAATTTCAAATAATTATGGCTTCAAGTGGTAATACGTCGCACAATGAACCCCCGTAGGTGGCTGTTATGAGACTAAGGTAAGATACCCTAAATGTCTTGTGGTTATAGATAATCAAAATTTTAGCACAGATCTTATAGAATTGCCAATTCAAGATTATGACATCATTTTAGGAATGGACTGGCTTTATCAATATCAAGTTATAGTCGACTGTTTTGCTAAAACAGTCAAGCTGGGTACTGGAATTGGGATAAGTACTTACAGCACAGCCAGAAGTAATGGTATACCTACTATTTCGGCAATGAAGGCCAAGAAAATTATCAAAAAAAGGGAATAAGGATTTCTGGCCTACCTAATAAATTAGCCTCAGGATAAAGTGGAGTTGAAGGATGTTAAGGTGGTGAATGAATTTCCTTAGGTGTTTCCAAATGAACTGAATTCATTACCCCCTGATAGGGAGATTAAGTTTGTGATTGAAACTTTTCCTGGGGTAGCGCCATTCTCTAAAACCCCTTACAGAATGGCACCAGCAAAACTGAAAGAGTTGAAAAAACAATTACAAAAACTACTAGATAAGAATTTTATTCGACCGAGCTCATCACCTTGGGGAGCTCCAGTCTTATTTGTAAAGAAGAAAGATGGGTCACTAAGGATGTGTATCGATTATAGAGAATTGAATAAGGTAACCGTCAAGAATAAATACCCCTTACCCCATATAGACGAGCTGTTTGATCATCTTCAGGGGTCTGCCGTCTATTCTATGTTGGATTTGAGGCATGGGTATTATCAGCTAAAAATATGAGAAGCAAATATATCAAAAACTGCATTTAATTTTCGATATGGGCATTTTGAGTTTGTAGTTATGCCCTTTGGATTAACAAATGCTCCTGCAGTATTTATGGATTTGATGCATCGAGTGTTTCGTCCATACCTCGATTGCTTCGTAGTAATATTCATAGATGACATCTTGGTCTATTCGAAATTGGAAGAGGAACATGAAGGATATTTGAGGATTGTTCTTCAAATGTTAAAAGAGCATAAACTAATGCCAAATTCAGCAAATGTGAATTTTGGCTGAAGAGAGTGACTTTTCTGGGTCACATAATATCTCGGAATGGACTAGAAGTAGACCTAGAAAAGGTTGAAGCGGTTAATAACTAGAAAAGACCTGAGACTATCACAGAAATAAAGAGTTTTCTAGGATTAGCTGGGTATTACGAAAAATTTATCTAGAACTTTTCTAAGTTGGCTAGACCACTTACGAGACTGACCTAAAAAGATCGACGTTTTGATTGGGATCGGAAGTGTGAGGAGAGTTTCTTGGAGCTTAATAAAAGATTGACAACAACTCCACTACTCACACTACTGAACGGGTCAGAAGAATTTACTGTTCATACGGACACCTCGAAAAAAGGATTGGGATGTGTACTAATGCAGAAAGGCAAAGAAATTGCTTACGCATTAAGAAAATTAAAGAATCATAAGTTAAACTACCCTAATCATGATTTAGAATTGGCAACAATTGTCTTTGCCTTAACAAAATGGTGTCACTACTTGTATGGGGCTAAGATTGAAGTATTTTCTGACCACAAGAGCCTGAGATATATTTTTAGTTAGAAAAACTTAAATCTCAAGCAACAGCGTTGGATGGAATTCCTGGAGGATTCTGATTTCTTAATCACTTACCATCCAGGAAAAGCCAATGTAGTTGCAGATGTTCTGAGTCGGAAGGAAAGATAGCAAATTTGAGCATTTACCTGGAACTACTTAGTGAAATCTTGAAAGCCCAAGGAGAAGACGCTTGGGTTCGGAAGCTTAAAAATGAGATGAAACCCGATTTTAGGATTGATATAGACGGATTATTACGATTTAGAAATTGGATATGTGTTCCTACAGTAATGAGAGAAAAAGTGTCATCTGCAGCACATCAAGCTAAGTTTTTAGTACATCTTGGAGAGACGAAAATATATAAGGATCTCAAGCAAAAATTCTGGCGGGAAGGTATGAAGAAGGATGTGGCTGAGTACATTCAGAAATGTCTAATCTGTCAATTGGTGAAAGCGTAGCACCAGAGACCGTCTGGAAAATTACAACCACTTCCAATCCTAGAATGAAAATGGGATCAGATCACCATGAACTTTGTGACAGGTTTACCTGTTGTACGAGAAGGATATGATAGTATTTGGGTTGTGGTAGATAAGCTTACAAAGTTAGCACACTTTCTGCCCGTCAAAACCCTGTACAACATTGAGAAACTCGCTGAGATATACCTTAAGGAGATAATACAGTTACATGGAATACCTCAGAGTATTTTCTTCGATAGAGATCCAAAATTTATGGCAAGAATATGAAAAAGCTTGCAAGGGCATCTGGGGACAGAGTTACTTTTCAGCACTGCTACTCATTCCTAGATAGATGGCCTGTTAGAAAGGGTGATACAAATTCTGGAAGATATGCGGAGGGCATGTCTTCTAAATTTTCCTGCAAATTGATATGGGCATCTACCTCTGGTAGAGTTTGCTTATAATAATAGCTACCAAGCCACCATCCAGATGGCTCCGTAGGAAGCACTATACGGCAGAAAATGTAGATCACCCATTCACAAGGATCTAGATGAAGTCAGGAACACGTCAAGTAAGGAAAATGAAGCTCTGTGGCCTAAACTGATACAAGAAGCTATAGACAAGGTTCAAATAATCAAGAAGAACATGAAAATGGCTCAAAATTGCCAGAAGCTAGGCTGATAGGAGGAGGAAAGAATTGGAATTTAACGTTGGAGATAAAGTGTTTCTGAAAATCGCTCCGCAGAAGGGAATCCAAAGAATGGGTAAGAGTGGAAAACTAAACCCAAGATTTATGGGACCCTTCAAAATCATCGAGCGAATCGGCCTTGTGGCTTATCAATTGGATCTTCCATCAAACCTAACTGGGATTCACAATATATTCCATGTCTCCTAGTTACGGAAATACTACCCTGATCCCTCTCATATCATTGAACACTTTGACGTTCCGCTTCAAAAGTGACCTTACATATGTAGAGCAACCGGTGCGCATCCTAGATTACCAAGTTCGGGAGCTTAGAAATCGCAGGATACCTCAGGTTAAGGTACTTTGGAGAAATTAAAAAATAGAGAAAGCTACTTGAGAACGTAAGGATGAAATCAGGAACAAATATCCTCATCTATTCGAATAAGGTATGGATTTGGGGACAAAATTCTCTTAAGGGAGGTAGAGTGGAACACCCAGGAAATTCCCTAATTGATAATCTAACTCACCATTTTTCAAACAATAAATCGGTTTTGAAGTCACAAAAATCTTTTCAACATCAAAATAAATTCTTTACATCCAAAAAGTTTTCGAACTTACGAAGCCCCTTTTACGCAACATTTAGCCCAAAATGAGCCCAATTCTTGGCCCAATCTCATCAAATTTCAGCCCAACACTTTTAAGCCCAAATCATAATATTTCAAAAAAAAAAAAAGAGAAAAAATCAGATCAGATCTTCAGAAGATTGGCAGCCGATTTTACCTTTAAAATGTGGGATATCATTAATTTTTTAATGAAGAAATTTCATGACCAAGAATTGTGTTTCAATTTCCTTTATAAATATGTGGATTGAAGATTCCAACACCTTGCCATTTCTCTTTTGCGAAAGAAATTGTCTTCCTTGCTCAATCTCTTCTCTCTCTCTCTTTCTCGGCACACACACACACATATATATATACACATCAACACATTTCAACATTTTCATAAGAAATCAAGAAGAAAAGGAAGGGGAAAAAGGGTGTACACTTCCCTAGTAAGTATTGGTTAGTAAGATTAAGCTCTTAGAGAGCTCTTGAACCCTAGATTTGTTAAACTAAGTTGTGTGTTGATCAAAATCACTAAGTGAGTTTTTGTGTTTATAGGTGATTCAACTTGAAATATTTGATCATTAACCTCCGAAAAATCGAAGCTTAGGACCGATGTGAGTATTGTGGCTTCCCCACATTTTCTTCAATTGCTTGGTAGATCATTATTTGGTTCTCTTGATCGTATTTACGTTTTGATACGAAATAAGCTTATTTATGTTGTTATTGTTTGTCTAATCATGATCATAAGCTTATACACCTTTGATGTGAGAACCAAAACAACTATGAACCTTCTCTTGGACATACCTTTGCTTGGAAAGGGACATGGAGCCATGGACATTTGGATAAATCGTAAAGACGTTAAAAATTGGTTTATAAAACTTAAAACCATGTAAACTCTTAAAATTTGGGAATTTGAAGCCTCAGATTATCTACTAGAAAGATAGAATTAAATTTCAGAAGAAAAAGAAAAAAAAAACTGAAGAGAATGGAACTTGATAAAAATTAATTTTTGTCACTTTCTTTAATTTTTAAAATTGTTTAAGCTTAGATTTTAATAGAACTTGCTTTACAAAAAGTGTTGGGAAAATTCTGAGGTTTTCCAAATAAAAAAAAAAAAAAACGTTTTGGGCACTTGGCGCTCCGGCACCCAAACGGGCGCCCCAATGCCCAAAGGTCAGTGGCTTCGGCCACTAACGGGCGCTCAAGCGCCCAACGAGCGCCCCAACACCCGCATTCCAGTAGCTAAACTCGTGTTGAGCACCTGAGCGCCCATTTGAGGGCTTGAGCGCCTAAACCCGAGGCGAATTCTTCTGTGTAAGTGCTCGAGCGCCCAACCGAGCACTCCAGCGCCCATTCCAGTAATGAAATATCGACGTTTTGACCTCGTTTGTCATATCCAAACTTATATTTCACTTCTTTGAACTCTTTTAAGGTTTTAAAACGATTTTTCCGCAGTCCAATTTCCAATCCAATTGTTGAACCTATTTGATAATTGAATTTTTTTCTTTGAACACGTTTGATATAATTATACATGCTTGAATTGAATTCTATAAGTTCGTGTACGTTCGTTCATTTGCTCTAAACCTATATGCATGATAAGTTGGGCCCTAGGTAATTCTTAGGTGATTTGAGTTGGGCAATATCGGATTGTCAATTCAAACTCCTGGAATTCATGTTCGGAGGATAGCCCGGAGGAATTCTAGAGTTTAGAATTCCAAACGATTATTCCGAAACACGCAGTGGACCATGTTTTAAAGTTTGATATGTGTGCAACTCAAGTGGCCACTCGAGTATGCAAATTGGAGGGATAAAGTTTATGTTTTGTTGAAGTTATAAGGGTGATAGACCTACCAAATGTTCGTTTCTGCCTTATATGTTTAATAATGTGAATGTGTTAGAAATTTTAAAACTTTTATTTCATTATAATGCTTTGTTCATCTCTTTTCGTTGTCTAACACATTCATGGCATGATTTCATATGTCTCTTTAACTTGATCTTATTTCCGTTGCCATCATTCCCATCTTATACCACAAAACTCGCTGGGTTAGTAGACTCATGATTTTACGTTTTAAAATTTTATAGGTACCTAGTCGAAGTATGTAAGACGTGATGAGGCATGATGTTTAATTCTTATGGTTTTCATATTTTGGTTCCTTTATGTAAGAAAAGCAATGTGGAATAGGTGGTTGTATTTTGAACGATATTGTGGTAGTTGGTTGAACAAATGGGTTGTAATGACATTGAATATTCGATGTATTTAGCTTTGAATCTAATAAAATTTTATGTTTGCGTTTTAGTTTATGTCTGTTGTTGGGTTTTAAGTTATGAATCAGAGTTGGATTTTTCTGTTTCTAAAGTTTTAGATAGTTTATCCACGAGTAGCATTCCGGGATTCAGTGTTTGTATATCCATTCATTATTCCGGGATCCCGGGGTGCTACAAAATGACTCTATATATATATATATATGCTTGTAGAGGGAAAGTATAAGAAGAGGAAGAAGAATGAAGATGATAGAATTGGAAATATTTCTTTTTGTTAGCAAATCTTGAAATGGTAAAAGCAAGAATGTCTTGCCACCAACACTCCTATTTATAAATAAATGTGGGGTTAGATTTGGAAGACTCAAAGCTTGGTAGAAGCTCTTGAACTATACATATATATGTATATATATTCCCACATGTTTTAAAAAACTTGGACAATAATTTTTTATATTAAAAAAATGATAATATATCCACAAAATGGGGGATATCAATCCAGCCAAGATCATTTTTAGATTTTTTTTTTTAAATTAAAAATTGGAATTTGATTTTTGGGCCGAAATTGATTTTTTGGATCAAGTTTAATTGCGATAAAATTTTCGGTTGATAAAACAAAATATTTTTGTTATTAGAAAAAATTTTGAATGAACATGAAAGAAATCGTTAATAATTGTGAAAAGATTTTAAGTTTGAAAAATGAAGATTTGAAAATATAATTAGGGGAATTTTTGGGTATAAGAGAAATTTTTTCGGATGTGAGAAAATATTTTGATTATAAGAGAATTTTCATGATTGTGAAATCGAATTATCGTTAGAAAAATAAAGGTTTAAAAAATTTTATTAAGGTAATTTTTGAGGTGTTATAATGTGTATACATATTTTGAAATTTCGGGTTAGGCTTGAAAAACTTTTGGGCTTATATTTAGGGCAAAATAATTTTGTGTAGGCCAAAATAATACATATGATAAGTTTTGTGCGCAAGAAAATTTTTATGGATGTGCTGAAATATTTTTTATTGTAAAAAAGTTTCTAGTAGTTGTAAAAAGGTTTGTTTTTCGAAAAACAAGAATTTAAAAATTTAATTAGGGGAATTTTCGGGTTGTTACAATTATCATAATAAACTCTACATTATTAAGGAGGTCAAGCAAAAAAATTATATCTTATAAAGTCGTAGCTTTTTATTATATTAAATATGTAATTTATAAATTAATTTAATAAAAATGCTTTGTAATATTATTTTAATAATATTTGCATAGTTATAAATTTAGAGTTATTAATTGTCAATGCTTTGTTAGATATTTAATTATACAAAATATATCTTTTAAATTTAATTATCTTTAAGTAAAATCTCTATTTTATATTAAAATAATAATTTTTATTTTAAAATATTATAAAAACTAAAAATATAAAATAAATTATTTGATGTTTTTCGTTGTACTGCATCGGGCATAAGTTAGTTTCTTAGAAAAGGGTGAGCATATTTTCTTGGATTTTCTAGTATAACCTTTCAAATATTTATATTGTATTATTAAATTATTGATAAGTGAAATAGGCAAAATCATATGTCAGGGCATTTTTTCTTAATAATTTCTTAATTTTATTCAGGAGAATCCCTATAAAATGAACTTTCATATC
>JACFYI010003757.1:0-12421 GCA_014898755.1 Handroanthus guayacan
AAGATTGAAGATATCACCACCTAGATTTTCCTTTCTAAACTCTTCTTGTTTTCTTGAAAATTTTCAAGTTTTTGTGTGTGTGATAGTGGACTGCCGAGAGGAAGAGAGGAAATGGATGGAAGTGTGCTTGGTTCTTTTCTCAGAATCTTTGTGAATGTAAAGGATTTTTGCACCTCTTAAACCCCTTATTTATAGTGTATAAGCTTGCAAATGCTTGGTCCTTATTTTGTTAGATTAATTTAGTCACTTCTCACCAAAATCTACCAACCGTCATGGCCAATGGAAGCAATAAAATCGGCTGACCACCTTACCTCTGCAGATTGAGATTTCCAGCCTTCTTTTCACCTTACCTCCATGTTTTCATTTGTTTAATTAGTGGTTTTAAGTGCCTAACAAATTAGATTAAGGTGTGGCTGATTTGAGGTCTTGTTTAGACTTGATTTAGGCTTAAAAAAATGTATTGGACCAAGATATCGGGTGTAAACGAGGGAATTATTTTCGGGTGTTAAAAACATATCTTGAAATTAAGTCATTTTTGATTTATTTGAAATTGGGTTAATTTACGAAACCAACGATTCGAGAATTTTAATTTGAGAAATCTCAGGGCTCGTTTGGATTAAAACGGGGCATGAAACAAAACTTAAATACATGAAAATTTTTTGAATGCACAAAACTTATTTGACATCAAAACAATGTTCGTGATTTTGAAAATGAATTATTATTCAAAAAATCGGTGATTCAAGATTTTATTTTTAAGGGAATTGTTAGGGTGTCACATGAAGTATACCTGCCTCCGTTGTCTGTCCGTAGGCATTTTATTTGATAACCACCTTCTCCCTCCGTCTCTTCCTTAAATTTCTTAAACTTGTTTAGTGCTTCTGATTTTTCTTTCAGAAAATACACCCACACATACCTTGAGAAGTCGTCAATGAATATGATCATGTACCAAAAACTGCTTATAGATGGTTATTTAACTAGGCCAAATACATCTGAATGAATCAGCTCGAGGGGTTTCTTTACTCTGAAATCTAACTACAATATTATCTCAAACATCCAATTAAGAAAGCCCTTTGAGCATATATTTTCTCATCATTACTTTTAACTTGAGATAACTTACGTGCCCCAATCTTGCATGCCATAGATATGTTGTTTCATTACTTCTAGTTTTATCAACATAAGCCTCTTGCGCTAACATTTCGTAGACGGATTCTACTTTCCATCTTTCCATGAGAGACGTGCTTGGTAACTTAAGATTTGGATATACTTTTACGTCATTTGGCCCAAATATTACGTAATTTCCTGGTGCCGTTAGCTGAGATATTGATAGTAGATTCTTTTTCATACCTGGCACATGACGCACTTTTTGCAGGTGTATTTGTCATTGGCTGTGACGGGTACTATCACTGTCTTGCCAGTATGAGTAACTAGCAACTTGCAATTATTAACTATAATCACGACTCGCCCTCCTTCTTATTTAGACATACTTACTAATTTTTCTCTGTCTCTCGTCATGTGATTAGAACAGCCAAAGTCCACGATCCAATCATCATTACACTTGATTGTGTTCTTGTTTATTGTGACAAGAGCTGACTCTTACAAAAGAGTTCCACCTCCGTAGTTGATTCTACATCTAATGCTTCACTAGCAAAGGATGCTTGGAAATCCTATACCTCTTCATTGTCATTTCGAGGGTATAAAGATATTGCAATATTTCTTTCTTCTCGTCTGTATGGGCAGTCTTGTGCGTAGTGATTTTTTCTTCCACAAATGTAACACTGATTATTTTTATGATGTAATGCTTTTTTGCTTGATCCATTTTCACTGTGTAGGCCTCCCCCTTGTTGCTGACTTATTTCTTGTGGCCTCTTCTGCCACTTTACTTGGCCTCCCTTAATTTTTTTCTTATTTGGTCTCGTAGTCTTCTGATCCTTTTTATTTGTTTTTTGTCCACTAAAAAGAGTCTTCTCCTCTTCATTAATCGAGACTTTAGATATTTGTTTATCTAAAGCCTCTTGATTTACTAATATATTTTTTAATTCATTTAGAGTAAGCTCTTGGGACCATCCCCTAGTTGCTGTGACCAAACCGAGAAATTCGGGACATAGCCCATAATATACAAGAACTCTCTCTCTCTCCTTCTAGATTATTCCTCAAGTGCCAAAATTAATTAGCAGCAACAATGTTGGAAGCAACAAAGAAACTTCTTATAATGATAAAAAAAATAATAAAAAAATAATAAAAAATAAAAAATCACCGACTTGATAGAAGCTCCAAGAAAAAAAGCAAAATAATAAGAATTTTTAGGAGTATTTCTTTGTTTCAAGGATAGCTGCCACCGACTTTAATAAGTCGATTTCCTCCTGAAAGCCACCGACTTAATGCAAGTATAAATAGGCCATTAAGCCATTGTTAGGAGTGTGTGGAGTGAGGAATAAAACAAGAGATAGTGCAGCAGCAAAGATTAAGAAGTTAGGCATTTTGCAAAATAAAAACTTAGTTTAGTGGTATGTGAGAGAGTGTATTTGTAGTGTGTGTATTGAGGGTGTGAATTACACATATATATTTGTATGTTTTTGTTATAAAGTTTAATTAATAAAAAGTGTTTTCTTTGTCCTCCAATTCTTAAAATATTTTGGCATCTCATTTTTCTATAAGTGGTATTAGAGCAGGTGGTTGGGGACCTTTTCCAGGGTGTTTGGTCATAAGTCTAAGTTACGCCGAGGTGCTGCCGGTTCACAGTCAAGGATTGTGAAGCTAATCATTCAGGGATCAAGTTTATTTGGTCAAGGCTCATCAAATCACAATGGCAGAGTTGGCAAAATCAGTAAGTGGAATTGAAAAACTTAACAATAATAATTATAACACTTGGAGTATTTGTATGCAATTCTACCAACTTGGACAAGACCTATGGAGTATTGTTGGGGGAAGAAAAACTCAACCTCGAACCAAAGAAGAAGAATTAAAGAGATGGAAGGTTCGAGCCGGAAAAGCCATGTATGCTCTCTCTATTGTCGTGGAGGACGACTTACTCCATTGCATCAAGGATGCCAAGATGCCGAAGGAAGCATGGGACACTCTCTCAGGCATATTTGCTCGGACCAATGATGCCAAATTGCAGCAACTTGAGAATGAATTAACGTCAGTCTCGTAGCAAGATTTGTTGGTGAGTGAATATTTCACCAAAGTCAAATCCTTATGCCAAGAGATTTCTAAATTAGATCCCCAAAATCCAATTACTAAGACTTGGATGAGAAGAATTATAAAGTTTAAATTAATAAAATTGTTCCTTGCCCTCAAATTTTCAAAATATTTTGGCATCACGTACGTTTTCTACATGCAAGACATGGGAAGGGGGCACTTTCTGCTTCCCAATACTTAAGTCCTAATCCCTTCATTAGCAAGAATTTTAGCTTGGGCAAGGAACCCATCAACCTCATATCTATCCAAGGAATTTTGCAACCTTCTAGAGATAGCTTTCTAAGCGTCGATGGAAAGCAAAAGCGCTCAGGGAAAGGATTCACTATGAGCCTGCATGCAGGACAAAACTCGATATTCAACGACTCATGTCGATGAAGATGGAAGTAATTATCGAGGCACAACTTCTACAACTCCACGACTTTTTTTCGTCACACAAGATTCTTAGTTTTGGAAGGTTAGGATTCACTTCAATGACCTCATTGGTGAACCTAACATTAGTTCAAGGTTGTTGTGATAATTTATATAACAATCACATATATATTTTGTACATTTCATTTGATATAATTTTATATTACGTCATTGGTACAAAATGTGTCAAACTTGTGTGTTAATTATATTGTATATACATTTTTAGAGTATTGGAACCATATCAATGAGCAACATGCATTTGCAAAATATTGCGAACAAGCACAGGCTGATTCAGAAAACTTGCATCATAACACTTTTGACGCAACAAATAAAGTTTCACACACATAAGCTTACAATTCTAAAGCATAAAAATAGAATACCAATCAATATAACAGGAGCAATTGTAACTATCCAACATTTCTGGTATCACTGCAGCACCAAAATATGACAATAGACAATATCCAAATACTAAATTCACAAAGAATTACATATATGTTAAAAGAAGAAATGATTATTTTTGCATAATCTATTGATTTAGATTATCTGAGCAATTGCTTTAAATTTTGTGTAGCCAACAAAGATAATGGATTTGGATATTCATCCATTGCAATGAAAATGAAAGGCCTAGCACTAGTATTTTGAGATGTTACTATCAATGGCAAAGAAAAAGCATAGGCTAAGTGCAATCACCTGAAATTCCCAGATTCAGATTAGATATGAATTTGAAGGAAGTCATTCCCCATATCCCATTGTTCTTGTTGCATTTTCAATGCTGACTTTGCCACTAATTTGTTGGAATTCACCTAAACCAATCCAAGACTTGAAATTTCTCCAATTTCAGGAGGGATCTCCTGTAATTCAGTGCAGTAAATGACTTTAAGGTGTTGAAGTAAGGAGAAGTGGGTATTTTTTGCTTGCTAGTACTTGTGTCTTAAATTTTGCATTAGCAAGAATTTCAGCTACGAGAATTCCACTTCATCATGTTCCCACTTTTCTCCCACAAACGCAGTATCTATTAGTTTTACTTGTAGATTGTGCAATGAACCCACCACCATCATGTCTTTCAAAGGAAGTCTACAACATCTTAGAGATAACTTTTTAAGCGTCAAGGGAAAGGCAAAGTTCTCAGGGAGAGGATTCTCTTCGGTCTTCCATATATTACGAAAATAGATATTCAGTGTCTCAAGTGGAAAACGGAAGAGATTGTCAAGGCAAAACTCTTACCACCTTTTGTGGGTTCCATTATACCAAACTTTCAGTTTCTGAAGGTCAGGAATCTTTTCGATGACCTCATCGATGAACCTGACATCTTTTCACCCCTGAGAGCGTTTGTAGGTTTTCTAGTTTATAAGGCTCACCAACAATCCTTTCATCGAAAAACTGACATTTAAAATATAGCTTCTCACTACTCATAATATGCCTTAGATTTAGCTTATCCCGAATTTCATATGGTAGTGTGCAAGGCCTTATGAGCCATGAAGGAGATTTAACAAGTAATGTTTCAAGATTCTGAAGTACGGATATCGATGGAGGGATTTCATCTATGGTAATGGATAGGTACCTTAAATGAAAGAGTTCCAAAATTTCAGCATTAAATTCTTTTCCATATCCTTTTCTTGCATGTGGTACTATCAATAGTTTAAAGCCCAAGCTAGGGGATAACATCTTCCACATTGATCTCCAACCATGGATATGATCAATAATGGAATGAACATGTTGGCCAAATTGTTCTCCTTCTCTAAACCATTATCTAAAAGAAAACCCAAAAGGAAGGTAGAAACAATGTACATTCCTTGTAGCTGTAGGGGGAAGCAAGAATCTCAATGGACGGCATGAAGGAAATTCTCATAACCAATTATTTTTGTGCACAAGTCTCTCAAAAGGTCATGAATGCCACAACATTTGATTTTTCCATTGGATCCATTCTTAGTCATCAAAACAAGATTTCTATTGACAAGAGCCTCCAAATATTCCTATGCCACTACTTCTAAGCTTTTAGATTCACTTGGTTTTAGCAATCCCTCGGCAACCTATAACTTGACCAATTTGGAGACAACATTTTCATAATCTTCTATAAAGCCTCCGATATATAGAAGGCATGGTTTTAGATGATGAGGCAAGTGGTTATAACTTAAAGATAGTATCTTCGACAAATGTTCATCATTTTCAGCAATTATTGAACTTACATTTCTCACAATCTCTTTCTATTCACATTGCGTCTTATTTACCTTGGTGAGGAGTCTAGCCACCGCAACAATTGCTAGTGGAAGTCCTCTGCAGTTTTTTACGATCAACCTTCCAATATCCTCCAACTCCGGGGAGCAAAACATGTAATGCCTCGGGATCCTAGAGCATCCGCTCCTAGGTCCAAAACGCCACTCAACGAAAATGGTACGAACCAAAACCACAACAATAAAATTCATAACATCTTTTTCAAATAAATGTCGGAGCTTTACTTAATTGCAAGCCAAAATTAAACCTTAAAATCAACATAAACACAATCATGTAGTAAAATCAAACCTTGACTTAAACATAAATTCATACACCATTTATTACATAGAGCATTCTACCCAACTTCTAATATCCATAATTTACATTACGATCTACACTAACCAAGTCTAATACATATTTCAACTAATTATTCAAGTTACCAAAATTTACAATACCAAATATCCTATCAAGTGAACTCTGCCAGGACCACTCCAAAGATCAATTTCCTACATAATACATAATGGAATGATGAGTCGACAGACCCAGTAAAAATCATGGCATCGGATGAAGAGTACAAGATTTGAGCAAGAGTCGTAGTAAAAGTGAACCATGAATGTGATATCGAGATAGAATCATTCATAACGAACAATATGGATGGATAACTCATAAACTTTATTACATTCATGTCAAAACATATAAGGCTGAAGCAATTATTTAGTGGATCTGTCATCCTTATAGTTCTAACATATAACATACATATATCCTTATCCTTCCACTTACTTCTTCGAGCAGCCGCTCAAGGAGAGTCACGCATATTTGAGACACAGCTACCGTAGCACGGTCGACCACGAGTCTCAGGAGTAGCTCTTTAGAATCCTATCTCCAGAACTCCTTCAAACTACCTAACATACCGAAATTCCCAGGGGTTTCGATTGTTAATCCGATATCACCCAATCAAATTCCCGTAGAAATTCTCAGGGCCCAACACACATGTATAAATGTTAAAGGACAAACGTATTCTCAAAAGAGTTTCAAACGATCTTCATATTGGTACTAATGGGTATCTGAGTACAAATTTTTGGATTTGAACCTAGGATATAAGATTTTTATTGGGATCATCATAATAGTTTAAAAAGACATGAGATGTAATTTTAGGAAGTTATTTAAAAAAAAATGTTTAGTTGGTTGGGTTTTATATGTTTCTGTTGCGGCAGTGAATTTTCCAACCATTTTAAAAATACATTCCAATGAGTTAAAATTGGCGATTTGGATCTACGACTATTTAGACTTGACAAACTTTCCAGCGGTGATTTTATATTGAAAATTCGATGAGTGGTCTTTCAGTTATAAAATTTCCAAGTTGACCTAAGATTTTGCTGTAATTCTCGGTTAGTCTGGCGGGTTGGTTTCTTAAAATGTTTCCGAGTGGGTTTCTCCATATTTTTTAGTAGTTCTTAAGCCTAACATCATCTACACTTAACAAGGTTTTTAAATTCTATTTTTGGGGCTGATTTGTTAAGGAAAAGCTTGGTTTCAAATTTTTGAAAATGAAAAATGTGTCAAAACTCACTCCAATAACTATTCCTGGTCCCTAGGTGATCTGGCAAGTTCGGTTCCAAAGGTGTTTTTGGTTATTTTTCTCCATAGTTTGGAGGGATTCTTGATCCTAACACTAACTAAATTTGACAACGTTTCAAATAGTGTATTTTATGGATTTTTTGGACGTAAGGAGGTCCAGTTACAAATTTTTGAAGTTGGAGTTAAGATAGAGGCCTCCTCTGTTTTAGCTGAAATGGCAAGTTAGGTTCAACTATTTCCTTCTTTTTTTTTTTGGATGATTATTGGTTCTAACAACAACTAGACTTGATAAGGCTTCCAACGGTACCTTATATAAAATTTTTGGAGCAATATAAGTGGGCTTTTCAAATATTTGAAGTGAGGTATGTGCACATGGCAATAGCCACCCGAGAGCAAAATGATGATTTTTCAAAACTCCACTTATTTTATAAAATCACCTAATTACAAATCACAAATTTGATGATCCAAAAAACCCCTCATATCCATTAAGTCCATATTCAGATTCTTCATTCAAGAAGCTCAACCAAGGTCAAGAACAACAAGCTCAAAAACAAGCAAACTCAAGAACAAATAGGCTCAATTCCAATTCATCACAAATAAATTCTTCAAAGCAAGAACAATTCTCAATACTTTATGACCATGAACAACATAAAGGTAGCTAGAAACAAGGGAACATAGCCATGATTCTTACCTTGATGCTAGATATACAAACTTGATTTATTCCTTAAGTTTCTTCAAGTTAATCCCCTACAAAATCAAAGAATCCCTTCAATTGCATATTCATTTCTACTTCACTAATTTATTCCTCCGAATAAAATTTGAACTTACCGAGTTGCTTAAGCTAAGTAGAATATGAACAAACCCTTATCAATTTCCCTTTCACTTGTGGCAAATTTGATGAGAGAAGTTGGTTGAATTTTTTTTTCTTTTTCCTTCACAATTTTCGGCCAAGAGGGAGAGTAGGAGGAAAATGGAGTTTTCTTTTATCAACAAAATTCTTTACAAATTAAAATAAAGAAGGGCTTTGTGGTAATTGGCAAAAATGGCATTTAATAAGCATTTAATTAGATTAGTGACTAAGGGCATGAGTTGGCTTGATTTGAAGCATGTGGTCTTATCTCTTAGAGGAGTTGTCCACACCTTGAGTGTGGGTGAGTGTGTGCAGCCGATTTTTTATGTCCATCTTTTCTTTTCTTTTTTCCATGTTATTAAAATAAAGTTTGGACTTGGATTTTAAAATTAAATAAATCTTTGGGCTTTAATTCTTGGGTCAAATATACATTGATTTGGGTTTGAAATAATATTTTTGGGCCATATTTGATCGAAATAAGATTTCTGAATCGAAATATTTTTATCGTTTAGAAATTTTTGGACACTAGCGATTAAAATTTGTTAAAACAGTACTGGATTTTAAATTTTGAAACTAAGGGTTTAAAAATATGGTTATAAGAATCCTTTGGGCCAAAATAATACAATAATTTTCGGGTGAAAAATTTTTTTTTGAAAGTGATAAAATATTTTGGATTGTGAGAAAAATCTCAAATCGGCGAAAAAATATCTACCAATCGAAGTTTTTGATAAAAACATCGTAAAATCTTTACCGATTAAAATTGAGAGTTCAAATATTTAATTAGGAAAAATTCTCTCATTTTGATGTTTAATTAAGGAATTTTCAGTTGCTAAATCAAAATATTTTCATCGTTTAAAGGTTTTCGGATGATAGGATGGAAATAGTTAAAACCTTATTAGGATTTTGAATTTTTTTTAAAACTAAGAGATTGGAAATATAAGAATAAAATTATTTGGGCCAAAATGAAATTTTCAAAGTAAATGAGGTGCTTTTAATAAATATAGATTAAAAGGAAATCTTTGAACACGAAATTCCTTTGCCGAGTAAAGTTTTTCCGAATAGCCAAAAAAAGTTTAAGTAAAAAAATTAATTAATTTAACTAGAATTAGAGAAATTTTCGAGTTGTCACAAATCATCTTCTCACATAATAAATTCCAACTTTGTTCCTCATTAAGAAGTTCCGTTTGATAATAAAAGCTAAACTTGTCAACATAAAGAGCCACATTTGATATCCTAGTAGTTATCATTATCCTACTTCCATAGAGTCATCCGGAAGAATCCTTTTCATATCATCCCAAACTTTTGTATCCCACATATCATCCATTATGATGAGGTATCTCTTTCCTTTCAAATATTTGTATATTTTCTCCTCTAATTCTCTGATTCCACTCCACTTATCGGTGGGTACGTTCATGGAATGTAGAATATCTAGAAGAACATTTTGCTGATGATAATCTTGAGATACAGTGACCCAAGCACGGCAATCAAACTTATCGACTGTAAGTCCATCCTCAAAAAATTTTCTGGCCAAAATAGTCATGCTGATACCCCCCATCCCCACAATTGAGACAACTTGAAGTTTGGATCGTTCTCCACAGAGGTCGCCTTTTATTGTTGTTAGGTCTTCTTCAAATCTCACTATGGTATTTGCACCACTTGCTTGGCTTGATGTTCCGGCAGCTCCAGAGTAATAGTGTAGTTGTAAATTATCTTCAATTTTATGGCTTTCCTCGATCCTCATTAGTTTCTCGACAATGGAATCCACATCTTCCTTCACCTCCCCTAATTCGTGAAGTTGTTGAGGCATCTGATTTCTTTTTGATAAATATAGGTGCATCTGATGCAAAATATGAGGATCAGTGATATCCTATCTTGATATGCTGCATCCCTAATTCGTCTTTCCAGAGAATCAGCTGCTTCTCTATTTTTTGGAGCATAATCATCCAACAACATTTGTAAAAGGCTGAACTTTTCATGAATAGATGCAACGTGTTGTATGTCAAGAAGGAAGTTTGGATATCAATTACGATGGATGATGTCCTCAAGTCACTCTGCACAAGTTAAACAAGAGCAGCATGGTAAGCCATAGCTAATCTTCTTCCACACACACAAAGCTAGAGAGGAGAACTGAAACTAGTGCAGTACGTATAATGCCATGGGGGTCTTAACATTAGAATAATTGGTCTGTTGAATTTGAATTGGATCTGTTGAGTAGTCTCAACATCACGCATCCGACTATTATAATAATTGGTTTCAAGAATAATTGTTTTCCAATTAGCATAATGGACTGGCTTTCACACTTCACAAGAAGATATAATTAACGTAAATTTTTACTTTAGCAATTTGCAATAAATGCGTTAGGAAATAAATATAAGCAACTTGCAGACAAGACCCTCAAAAGGAGTTCACATTTCAAATAAATAATTAGACACATAAAACAAATCAAATTGTAATATATAATAGAGCAGAATCCCAAAGGAAGAAAGGATAATAAGGCAAGAGTTAATAATATTTCTTGTAGTATAAAATCAACTTATTACAATTAAACACATTATTTAAATTTGTACGTAAGTTATATTTGCCCAAAATAACCAGAACTAGTTAATTATACCATCACAAATGCTATAAATCATACAACTACAATATGATCTGTTGCAATTCTTGAAGTTCTAATTGTGCAAAATAGAGGCAGACTTTAATTATTATAGCTAGAGCTACAAATTAGCGATAAATTATTCATAGCAAATGTTAATTTTTATTATTAGCTACAGTCAATTTAGTAGCTAGCTACAAGTGTATCTACGACGTATTCACCAACGAATTAACAGTAGTGACATCCATAACAAATACTCTTGTATCTAAATTTAGTTACAAAATTGATCATGACTAATAATAAAAATTAACATTTATTATGAATGATTTGTAGTTATTACGTAGCCTTAACTATGAAATTAATTTCGTAGAAATTTTTTTTTTTTTTTAAGCGAAAGCCTACGGTTTTTTTTTTTTTTCACTTCTTTTTAGTGCATTACAGGCTGGCTATCGATCACAGTACACAATTAAGAAGATGTCCGGTAGTGTAACTAAGAAAATTATTTTCCTAATCAACTTCCCATAAAAATTAAAAAAAAAAATGAAAATGGTTGGTAGACAAGGCTATCGATATTGGAGATATATAATGTCCCAATGGGTACGTGCATTGATCTAAGTTCACTCTTAAAATAAATAAACAGATATATATATATATAATGAGTAAAGTATTGAACTTGAAAGCATTCACGTGAACAAATCTTAATTTCCCACACCAACAAACAATTATATTTGAGAGTATCGATGCAACGAGAAATGATAACATAAAGCGTAATATGTAAATTCAACATATTGGTTAAAATAAGCAATCCAACTAAATTTGGCAACTAGGAGGGTGTCTGGATGAGCTTATAAGCTCTTCAAAACATTTTATAAGATGCTATAAAGTGTTTGGTAAAATTTTTCAAAAAAGATCTTATTAGCTCCTAAAATAAAATGTTAGGAGCTTATAAGCTCTTTTTAAAAAAGTAAGGAGATTCTAACTTAGTTTTAAGATCTTCATATGCAAATTCATTTTTAACAATTTTAATTACAAAATTGCCATTACTAAGCATTTTATAAGCTAAAAGGTCTTTTTTTATCCAAATACTTTAACATCTTATTTTTAGAATAAGATCTAACATCTTATAAGATGTATGAACTTATGAGATGTTTCAAGTAAGCTTAGCCAAACACTCTCTAAGTGAGGAATTAGAAAAGCCATCACTCGTCTTGGAACTAAAACATAACACTTTCATCACTTCAAATAATTTTCAGCAAGCGAAATGTAGAAATGATTACATGAAGATTCTAACTCATACGGAAACAATGATCAGGAGACAAACCGAAACAAATAGCCTACATACCAAATCGACAATAGTCATGGGGAAGTTCACGATTTCGTTAAACACGATTACTAATTTCTCAACACCGACAACTCCACGAAGGCATATAATGACTTTCTCCTATAACTCTTCAAATATCATGGCAACAAGTACTAATCCTAAGGTTTGAACAGACACAAGTTGGCAACATCCATATGATGCAAGAACGACCAAATCAAGAAACAATGATAGAAAATGACTAAAACAATAATCAGACAAATAC
>JACFYI010003759.1:19907-37833 GCA_014898755.1 Handroanthus guayacan
GAAGACTCACATTAACGTGGAAAATGAAGCCTCTCTTCTAAGATCGGAGGATATGGAGAGTTCAAGGCCGTGGATAGACTTTGATTCCTAATATTTTCATTTTTTTTCACTTTAGTCCCTCATGGTTTATTTTCAATTTTCATATTCCTAAATTAATAAATTTGTACCATTTTGGTCCTTTAGTCAACTTTCCGATCATTTTCGCCGAAAAAAAGGACTTCCATCGGCATCATCAATCATTAGAAAATAGAAAAATTATCATTTAAGCAAGAATAAAGAAAAAAGATAATATCTAAATAAAAGACATTACAAAATAACCAATATCCTTGCAACCAAGCGAGCATCACCCTTTCAAATAACATATCTATTTGTTGTTATTTTTAAAGCCTCTTGTTTAGATATTTTTTCCTTTTTATTCTTCGCAAAAATGACAATTGTGCCATTTTTAAATAATGGATAATGCTGACATGGTTCCTTTTTTTGGGGTAAAAATTGGTAGGAAAGTCAATTAAAGAACCAAAGTGGGACAAATTTATTTGTTTAGGGACCCTAATGTCAAAAATCAAACTGAACGGATTAAAGAGACAAAAAAACATTAAAGACTATAAGTGACATTTATCCTTAAAAAAATTATAATCAAAAGTATTTGGTGCTTGAAAATAATCAAATAATTTATTGTAAGCCAACAAAAAGTGTTAGTGTTTGGAATGAATTATAGTCGCTTACATTTATTAGGAAGAGTTTATAGCACCTCACAAGAAGCCGCCAAGGCTACTTATGAGATTATAAATTATTTTTTTTATTAATTTCTGAGAACTTAAAAGAGAAGTTTGGAACAATTTTTTGCCCACATTTCCTGAGCTTGTACTATGACGTAATCTATTAATGAATCCTCGACTTATCATAAAAACTTAACAGCTCATAATTAGGTAAGTGATTTGCACAATCAACTGCAAACACTAGCATAATGGAAATTAAAAGGCCCCTCCAATATTATTAAACAAATTATAGTTTTTAATTGGATTACTGATGACAAGATATTTGCTTGGGTTTTATTCAATTGTGACTTTAATCTCATTTGGATATAACTTGGTAGCAAATATCCATGTACATAAATTCAACTTATTGATGCTTTATGCATGATCTCATTTCATTTCTATACTTTGACTAATTATAGTGTCCATAAATACATAATGATATTTAAGGGGCTATTTGGGACAACATTTCTTCTCGAATGAGAAATTATATATGTATATACTGAAAGTAACGATTTTATTCAATAAATGCATCGATTATATTCAAAGATCATATATATATCTGAATTAACATAGGACAAATTCTCCAAGTCATGAAACCTTCATTTTACTTATTGGACAAATGCTCACTGATAATTGAGAAATTATAATTAAAAATAAATTATCCTTAAATCCCAATATGAATCTATAATTTGAAATTTCCTAGTGCATGTTTTTATTTAGTTTGAATTAAGTAAGTAGTTGAGATCGAAATTTATCTGCCTATTATACTATTTTCACCATATATATGTTACTGCATTAGCTGAACCTTACAAATGTAAAACTAAGGGCATGCATGCCAATCGCTACTATTTTCAAAATCAATTAAGGCCTTAAATGCCCTTTTCAAATATAAAGACACAAGTATTGACTTAGTCAATTGAGCCAATGACACGCTACTACGATGGAACCGGGTCCAACTTGACAAAGATCGAATGTGCTGAATTAAATGAAATGGACCTAAGGATGCAAAATAGTCCTAGTTTTGACTTAATTTGTTGTTTTATCCATCGAGGAAGATAGAGTAACATCGCATGGACACCTTTGGTCCAAAGATCTTTGGACATCTAATATTGTGATAGGGAAAGAATACGTCATTTGCAGCAAGACCAAGGGGCTAATTCATTAATTTGCCAGACTCAATAAATGCGGGTCTATGATCCAAATGACAGCGATTTTGGGACAAACACAACTTTTGCTACATCATGCGAAAAGATCAGAGGCGGGTTCGAATTCTAAGAGGAATAGTTGGAGAAAGACATTGATCTTCCTGTTTTTCAAGAGAGAGAAGGCAAAAAGGATCAATTCGTCATAATATGTATGATATAGTTCATGCTAATTAAATGTTTGGTTAGTATATTGGAAGCCCACAACCAAAAAATAGCTCGACACTTTCTTATGATTTAGTTTTGGACGTTTTTGTCATAATTAAACCTATATTATGTTTGACATATTACCTTTCTCATTCTTTTCTGTTTAAACGAGTAAATTCAATCATTACGTCATCCACATGTTCTCAATACATCAATAGGAATATTTTAATACATTCAAAGATCAAATACACTAACAAATATAAACAAACTACTGTACAGTAGAATTAACGCTACCTTGCGGTAGAAAAAAAAGGCCCACATGCGCTAGGTGGGAATTGAACTCATAACCACATGGTTATGAGACCTCCCCCTAACTAATCAGGCTTGACCTTTCTCATTCGTAATCATAGAATTTGGTTGGATTTTTCATTCCAAAATAATGTTATATTTTCTATTTCTTATCCTAGATACATGCCAATTGTATTTAATCTTTTCTTATATAATATGGGGTTGTGGAGACGGCAGCTGTTGTAATTTGGCATTAAGCTTCATGAAGTTTTGGTCTAATTACATGAATTGAAAGTGGTTTATCATTGAATAGATGCCAAATTTTGATTGTAATGCATAGATAAATGTGTGTGTCTGTGTAATTGCGGAGGAAAAGGCAAAAAGATACGTGTACGTCGCTTGTCCCACATTGGATTAGAGGCAATGTGGCTTGCACTTGAGTGTAGTATAAAAGCCTTGTGGTGGAGTTGAAGAGTTGAAAACTCTGCACTTGTCCCACATTGTTTTTAGAACAAAGTGTGAACCTGTATATATGCAATCCAAATGTGTCATGCCCGGACCGATAAAAGCAAAAGCTGTTAGCTGCCCCAAACTTGTTTATTTAACTCCTAACTTGCCTCGTTCGGAGCGGGCCTTGCATTTTCCACAAGGATATGATGGCACTTCTCTCTTCTAGCATGGAAGAAGACAACGAGGAAAATGAAGCCTCTCTTCTAAGATCGGAGGATATTGAAAGTTCAAGGCCGTGGATAGACTTTGATTCCTCACTTTTTTTTTCACTTTAGCCCCTCATGATTTATTTTCAATTTTCAGATCCCTAAATTAATAAATTTGTACCATTTTGGACCTTTAGTTAACTTTCCAGTCATTTTCGGCGGAAAAAGGAATTACATCAGCATCATCAGTCATTAGAAAATAGAAAAATTGTCATTTAAGCAAGGGTAAAGAAAAAAGATAATATCTAAATAAAAGACATTACAAATAACCAATATCCTTGCACCCAAGCGAGCACCACTGTTTCAAATAACGTATCTATTTGTTGTTTCAAAGTCTCTGGTTTAGATATTTTTCCCTTTTCATTCTTCCCATAAATGACAATTGTGCCATTTTTAAATAATGAATAATGCTGACATGGTTCCTTTTTTTGGGGTAAAAATTGGTGGGAAAGTCAACTAAAGAACCAAAATGGGACAAATTTATTTGTTTTCGGACCCCAATGTCAAAAAGCAAACTGGACAAATTAAAGAGACAAAAAAACCATTAAACACTATAAGTGACATTTATCCTTAAAAAAAATTATAATCAAAAGTATTTGGTGTTTGAAAATCATCAAATAATTTATTGTAAGCCAACAAAAAGTGTTGGTGTTTGGAATGAATTATAGTTGCTTACCTTTCTTAGGAAGAGTTTGTAGCACCTCACAAGCAGCTGCCAAGGCTGCTTATGAGATTATAAATTATTTTTTTAATAATTTTAGAGAACTTAAAAGAGAAATTTGGAACAATTTTCTACCCACATTTCCTGAGCTTGTACTATGGTGTAATCTATTAATGAATCCTCGACTTATCATAAAAACTTAACAGCTCATAATTAGATAAGTGATTTTCACAATCAACTGCGTATACTAGCATAATAGAAATTACAAGGCCCCTCCAATATAATTAAACAAATTATAGTTTTCAATTGGATTGCTAATGACTGGATATTTGCTTGGATTTTATTCAATTGGGAATTTAATCTCATTTAGATATAACTCGGCAGCAAATATCCATATAGATAAATTCAACTTATTGATGCTTTATGCATGATCTCATTTCATTTCTATGCTTTGACTAATTATAGTGTCCATAAATACAGAATGATATTAAAGGAGTTATTTGGGACAACATTTTTTTTCAATTGAGAAATTATTTGTATACACTGAAAATAACGATTATATTCAATAAATGCCTTGATTATATTCTAAGATCAAATATATATATATATATATATATATGAATTAACATAGGACAAATTCTGCAAACTATTATGAGATAGATAAAAGCCTACACACTATTGGTGAGAATCTAGCTCATAATCAAGAAGTCATGAAACCTCCATCTTACTTATTGGACAAATGCTCTTTGATAATTGAGAAATTATAATTGAAAATAAATTATCCTTAAATCACAATATGAATCTAAAATTTGAAATTTCCTAGTGCATGTTTTTATTTAGTCTGAATTAAGTGAGTAGTTGAGATCGAAATTTATCTGCCTATCTACTATTTTCACCATATATATGTTAGTGCATTAGCTGAACCTTACAAATGTAAAACTAAGGGCATGCATGTCAATTGCTACTATTTTCAAAATCATTTAAGGCCTTAAATGCCCTTTTCAAATATAAAGACACAAGTATTGACTCAGTCAATTGAGCCAACGACACGCTACTACGATGGAACCGGGTCCAACTTGACAAAGATCAAATGTGCTGAATTAAATGAAATGGACCTAAGGATGCAAAATAGTCCTAGTTTTGATTTAATTTTATTGTTTTATCCATCGAGGAAGAGAGTAACATCGTATGGACACCTTTGGTCCAAAGATCTTTGGACATCTAATATTGTGATAGGGAAAGAATATGCCATTTGCAGCAAGACCAAGGGGCTAATTCATTAATTTGCCAGACTCAATAAATGTGGGTCTATGATCCAAATGAGAGCGATTTTGGGACAAACATAACTTTTGCTACATTATGCGAAAAGATCAGAGGCGGGTTCGAATTCTAAGAGGAATAGTTGGAGAAAGACATTGATCTTCCTGTATTTCAAGAGAGAGAAGGAGAGAGAGGCAAAAGGGATCAATTCGTCATAATGTATATGATATAGCTCAAGCGAATTAAATGTTTGGTTAGTACATTGGAAGCCTACAGCCAAAAAATAGCTCGACACTTTCTAATGATTAGTTTTGGACATTTTTATCAAAGTTAATCTTATATTATGTTTGACATATTACCTTTCTCATTCTTTTTTTTTTTTTATTTAAACGAATTAATTCAATCATTACATCGTCCGCATGTCCTAAAAAAAGCAAAACCCGTTAGTGGCCCCAAACTCACTTATTTAACTCCTAACTTGCCTCGTTAGGGGAGGGCCTTGCATTTTCAACAAGGATATGATGGCACTTCTGTCTTCTGGCATGGAAGAAGACTCACATGAACGTGGAAAATGAAGCCTCTCTTCTAAGATCGGAGGATATTGAAAGTTCAAGGCCGTGGATAGACTTTGTTTCCTAATATTTTCATTTTTTTTTCACTTTAGCCCCTCATGGTTTATTTTCAATTTTCATATCCCTAAATTAATAAATTTGTACCATTTTGGTCCTTTAGTCAACTTTCCGGTCATTTTCGCAGGAAAAAAGGACTTACATCAGCATCATCAGTCATTCGAAAATAGAAAAATTGTCATTTAAGCAAGGATAAAGAAAAGAGATAATTTCTAAATAAATGACATTACAAAATAACCAATATCCTTGCAACCAAGCGAGATCACCCTTTCAAATAACATATCTATTTGTTGTTATTTTTAAAGTCTCTTGTTTAGATATTTTTCCCTTTTTATTCTTCGCATGAAGGACAATTGTGCCATTTTTAAATAATGAATAATGCTGACATGGTTCCTTTTTTGGGGTAAAAATTGGTAGGAAAGTCAATTAAAGAACCAAAGTGGGACAAATTTATTTGTTTAGGGACCCTAATGTCAAAAATCAAATTGGACGGATTAAAGAGACAAAGAAACATTAAAGACTATAAGTGACATTTATCCTTAAAAAAATTATAATCAAAAGTATTTGGTGTTTGAAAATCATCAAATAATTTATTGTAAGCCAACAAAAAGTGTTGGTGTTTGGAATGAATTATAGTCGCTTACATTTATTAGGAAGAGTTTATAGCACCTCGCAAGCAGCCGCCAAGGCTACTTATGAGATTATAAATTATTTTTTTTATTGATTTTAGAGAACTTAAAAGAGAAGTTTGGAACAATTTTTAGCCCACATTTCCTGAGCTTGTACTATGGCGTAATCTATTAACGAATCCTCGACTTATCATAACAACTTAACAGCTCATAATTAGGTAAGTGATTTGCACAATCAACTGCAAATACTAGCACAATAGAAATTAAAAGGCCCCTCCAATATTATTAAACAAATTATAGTTTTTAGTTGGATTGCTGATGACAAGATATTTGCTTGGATTTTATTCAATTGTGACTTTAATCTCATTTGGGTATAATTTGGCATCAAATATCCATGTAGATAAATTCAACTAATTGATGCTTTATGCATGATCTCATTTCATTTCTATGCTTTGACTAATCATAGTGTCCCTAAATACATAATGATATTTAAGGGGCTATTTGGGACAACATTTCTTCTCGAATGAGAAATTATATATGTATATACTGAAAGTTACGATTTTATTCAATAAATGCATCGATTATATTCAAAGATCATATATATATGAATTGACATAGGACAAATTCTCCAAACTATCACGAGATAGATAAAAGCCCACATACTTATTGGTGAGAATCCAACTCATAATCAAGAAGTCATGAAACCTTCATCTTACTTATTGGACAAATGCTCGTTAATAATTGAGAAATTATAGTTGAAAATAAAGTATCCTTAAATCCCAATATGAATCTAAAATTTGAAATTTCCTAGTGCATGTTTTTATTTAGTCTGAATTAAGTGAGTAGTTGAGATCGAAATTTATCTGCCTATCATACTATTTTCACCATATATATATATTAGTGCATAAGCTGAACCTTACAAATGTAAAACTAAGGGCATGCATGTCAATTGCTACTATTTTCAAAATCATTTAAGGCCTTAAATGCCCTTTTCAAATATAAAGACACAAGTATTGACTCAGTCAATTGAGCCAATGACACGCTACTACGATGGAACCGGGTGCAACTTGACAAAATCAAATGTGCTGAATTAAATGAAATGGACCTAAGGATGCAAAATAGTCCTAGTTTTGATTTAATTTTATTGTTTTATCCATCGAGGAAGAGAGTAACATCGTATGGACACCTTTGGTCCAAAGATCTTTGGACATCTAATATTGTGATAGGGAAAGAATACGTCATTTGCAGCAAGACCAAGGGGCTAATTCGTTAATTTGCCAGACTCAATAAATGCGGGTCTATGATCCAAATGAGAGCGATTTTGGGACAAACATAACTTTTGCTACATCATGCGAAAAGATCAGAGCCGGGTTCGAGTTCTAAGAGGAATAGTTGGAGAAAGACATTGATCTTCCTGTTTTTCAAGAGAGAGAAGGCAAAAAGGATCAATTCGTCATAATGTGTATGATATAGTTCATGCTAATTAAATGTTTGGTTAGTACATTGGAAGCCCACAACCAAAAAATAGCTCGACACTTTCTTATGATTTAGTTTTGGACGTTTTTGTCATAATTAAACCTATATTAATTATGTTTGACATATTACCTTTCTCATTCTTTTCTTTTTAGAAGAATAAATTCAATCATTACATTGTCCATATGTTCTCAATACATCAATAGGAGTATTTTAATACATTCAAAGATCAAATACACTAACAATTATAAACAAACTAGTATATAGTAGAATTAACGCCACCATACGGTAGAAAAAAAAGGCCCACACGCGCTAGGTGGGAATTGAACTCATAACCACATGGTTATGAGAGCTCCCTCTAACTAATCAGGCTAGACCTTTCTCATTCGTAATAATAGAATTTGGTTGGATTTTTTATTCCAAAATGATGTTTTATTTTCTATTTCTTATCTCGGATACATGCCAATTGTATTTAATCTTTTCTCATAAAATACAGTGTTGTGGAGACGGTAGCTGTTGTAATTTGGCATTAAGCTTCATGAAGTTTTGGTCTAATTACATGAATTGAAAGTAGTTTATCATCGAATAGACGCCAAATTTTGATTGTAATACATAGATAAATGTGTGTGCGTGTGTGTGTAATTGTGGAGGAAAAGACAAAAAGATACGTGTACGTCGCTTGTCCCACATTGGATTAGAGGCAATGTGGCTTGCACTTGAGTGTAGTATAAAAGCCTTGTGGTGGAGTTGAAGAGTTGAAAACTCTTCACCTGTCCAACATTGTTTTTATAACAACGTGTGGACCTGTATATATGCAATCCAAGTGTGTTATGCCCAGACCGGTAAAAGCAAAAGCCGTTAGCTGCACCAAACTCGTTTATTTAACTCTTAACTTACCTCGTTCGGGGTGGGCCCTGCATTTTCCACAAGGATATGATGGCACTTCTGTCTTCTGGCGTGGAAGAAGACAATGAGGAAAATGAAACCTCTCTTCTAAGATCGGAGGATATTGAAAGTTCAAGGTTGTGGATAGACTTTGATTCCTAATATTTTCATTTTTTTTCACTTTAGTCCCTCATGATTTATTTTCAATTTTCAGATCCCTAAATTAATAAATTTGTACTATTTTGGGCCTTTAGTTAACTTCCCTGTCATTTTCGCCGGAAAAAGGAATTACATCAGCATCATCAGTCATTAGAAAATAGAAAAATTGTCATTTAAACAAGGGTAAAGAAAAGAGATAATATCTAAATAAAAGACATTACAAATAACCAATATCCTTGCACCCATGCGAGCACCACCGTTTCAAATAACTTATCTATTTGTTGTTATTTTTAAAGTCTCTAGTTTAGATATTTTTCCCTTTTCATTCTTCGCATAAATGACAGTTGTGCCATTTTTAAATAATAAATAATGCTGACATGGTTCCTTTTTTTGGGGTAAAAATTGGCAGGAAAGTCAACTAAAGAACCAAAATGAGACAAATTTATTTGTTTTCGGACCCTAATGTCACAAATCAAATTGGACGGATTAAGGAGACAAAAAAACATTAAACACTATAAGTGACATTTATCCTTAAAAAAAAATTATAATCAAAAGTATTTGGTGTTTGAAAATCATCAAATAATTTATTGTAAGCCAACAAAAAGTGTTGGTGTTTGGAAAGAATTATAGTCGCTTACATTTCTTAGGAAGAGTTTATAGCACCTGACAAGTAGCCGCCAACGCTGCTTATGAGATTATAAATTATTTTTTTATTAATTTTAGAGAACTTAAAAGAGAAGTTCGGAACAATTTTCTGCCCACATTTCCTGAGCTTGTGCTATGGTGTAATCTATTAATGAATCCTCGACTTATCATAAAAACTTAACAGCTCATAATTAGATAAGTAATTTTCACAATCAACGGCATATACTAGCATAATAGAAATTACAAGGCCCCTCCAATATAATTAAACAAATTATACTTTTCAATTGGATTGCTGATTACAAGATATTTGCTTGGATTTTATTCAATTGTGAATTTAATCTTATTTTGATATAACTCGGCAGCAAATATCCATATAGATAAATTCAACTTATTGATGCTTTATGCATGATCTCATTTCATTTCTATGCTTTGACTAATTATAGTGTCCATAAATACATAACGATATTTAAGGAGTTATTTAGGACAACATTTCTTTCCCATTGAGAAATTATTTGTATATACTGAAAATAACGATTATATTCAATAAATGCCTCGATTATATTCTAAGATCAAATATATATATATGAATTAACATAGGACAAATTCTGCAAACTATTATGAGATAGATAAAAGCCTACACACTATTGGTGAGAATCTAGCTCATAATCAAGAAGTCATGAAACCTCCATCTTACTTATTGGACAAATGCTCTTTGATAATTGAGAAATTATAATTGAAAATAAATTATCCTTAAATCCCAATATGAATCTAAAATTTGAAATTTCCCAGTGCATGTTTTTATTTAGTCTGAATTAAGTGAGTAGTTGAGATCGAAATTTATCTGCCTATCATACTACTTTCACCATATATATGTTAATGCATTAGCTGAACCTTACAAATGTAAAACTAAGGGCATGCATGTCAATTGCTATTATTTTCAAAATCATTTAAGGCCTTAAATGCCCTTTTCAAATATAAAGACACAAATATGAAGCCTCTCTTCTAAGATCAGAGGATATTGAAAGTTCAAGGCCGTGGATAGACTTTGATTCCTAATATTTTTATTTTTTTTTTCACTTTAGTCCCTCATGGTTTATTTTCAATTTTCAGATCCCTAAATTAATAAATTTGTACCATTTTGGTCCTTTAGTCAACTTTCCAGCCATTTTCCCCGGAAAAAAGGACTTACATCAACATCATCAATCATTAGAAAATAGAAAAATTGTCATTTAAGCAAGGATAAAAAAAAGAGCTAATATCTAAATAAAAGACATTACAAATAACCAATATCCTTGAACCCAGGCGAGCATCACCCTTTCAAATAACATATATATTTGTTGTTATTTTTAAAGTCTCTTGTTTAGATATTTTTTCCTTTTTATTCTTCGCATAAATGACAACTGTGCCATTTTTAAATTATGAATAATGCTGACATGGCTCCTTTTTTTGGGGTAAAAATTGGTAGGAAAGTGAACTAAAGAACCAAAATGGGACAAATTTATTTGTTTAGGGACCCTAATGTCAATAATCAAACTGGACGGATTAAAGAGACAAAAAAAATTAAAGACTATAAGTGACATTTATTCTAAAAGAAAATTGCAATCAAAAGTACTTTGTGTTTGAAAATCATCAAATAATTTATTGTAAGCTAAAAAAGGTGTTGGTGTTTGGAATGAATTATAGTTGCGTACATTTATTAGGAAGAGTTTATAGGACCTCACAAGCAGCCTCCATGAGATTATAAATTATTTTTTATTAATTTGAGCGAACTTAAAAGAGAAGTTTGGAACAATTTTTTGCCCACATTTGCTGAGCTTGTGCCATGACGTAATCTATTAATCAATCCTTGACTTATCATAAAAATTGAATAGCTCATGATTAAATAAGTGATTTTCACAATCAACTATAAATTCTAGCATATTAGAAATTAAAAGGCCCCTCCAATATTATTAAACAAATTATAGTTTTTAGGACAACATTTCTTCTCAATTGAGAAATTATATATATATATACATATATACTCAAAGTAAAGATTATATTCGATAAATGCATTGATTATATTCAAAGACCAAATATGTATGAATTAACGTAGGACAAATTCTCCAAACTATTATGAGATAGATAAAAGCCTACACACTATTGGTGGGAATCTAACTCATAATCAAGAAGTCATGAAACCTCCATCTTACTTATTGGACAAATGCTCATTGATAATTGAGAAATTACAATTGAAAATAAATTATCCTTAAATTCCAATATGAATCTAAAATTTGAAATTTCCTAGTGCATGTTTTTATTTAGTCTGAATTAAGTAGTTGAGATTGAAATTTATCTGCCTATCATACTATTTTCACCATATATATGTTAGTGCATCAGCTGAACCTTACAAATGTAAAACTAAGGGCATGCACGTCAATTGAAACTATTTTCAAAATCATTTATGGCCTTAAAAGCCCTTTTCAAATATAAAGACACAAGTATTGATTAAGTCAATTGAGCCAATGACACGCTACTACGACGGAACCGTGTCCAACTTGACCAAGATCAAATGTGCTGAATTAAATGAAATGGACCTAAGTATGAAAAATAGTCCTAGTTTTGATTTAATTTTATTGTTTTATCCAACGAGGAAGATAGGCTTGTCAATGGGTTGGGTATTACCCTACCCGTACCCAAAGAAAAGGATAGAGGCCCATACTCATACCCATTGATTTTTTATCATACTCATACCCTATACATACCCATTGAAAATATTCTAATGGGTATGGGTAGGGTCTATACCCATAACTTGCCCATGGGTATGGGTAGAGTCTATACCCATACCCAAACCCAAAGATTACTTATATATAATAATATTCAAATTTTATTAATTATTAACTAATGTAAAATTATTGCTATCAAAATGAAATGTATCCTAATAAATGTATGTGTAAACTGAATGCATATAAACTTAAATATATATATATATTTGTATGACAAATATACTAATTTTTTTCCAGTTATATATTTTCTTGATTTGAATATTTTTAGTTGTAAACTTGCATTAATTAATTATATATTTTTTTGATCTGAATATTTTTGTATTAAATTAAAACTTTTCACATAAAAGTAGTAGATTTAAACTAGTAATCGATAAATGATGCAGTAGCAAATTTAGCAGTAATAATTCAAGCAAAAGAGGTAATTTCGAATAAAAAACTGCTTTTATTGGGAATTCTTTAGAGGGTGTGCCATGCATGTTTGGAAAGCTTAATGAGTCTATTTTCAAAAAAAAAAATTTGGTTCCCAAAAAGAAGGCCTCTAGAATAAGTTATGGCTTTTTTATTAGAGGATGCCAGTGAAGTAATTTGGTTAAGAGTATGAATATTTGAAAAAATATAAATGATCAAGGATGCTTTCATATAGGCCTGTCAAAAATATTCGAATGTGTGTTCGACCATCTACATTCGTATTTCAAATTAGCGGATATTATTCATATCCAAAAATAGTCAGATATTCCGTATCCGTATCCACTGCCTAAAATTTCGGATATGGATATGGTAGTATCCACATCGAAATATCCACATCCAAAAATTATTCTCATTTTTGCAGAATTTTAGATATAATTATTTATATAAATAATATAATGTATAGGCATTAAATTATATATAAAAATAAAATTTAAAAATTATACGTTATATATTTAAACTTTCGGCTATGCTAGAATATTTGAAATGATTTTGCTCCTGAACTTTAGTTTTTAGGCATTGATATAACAAATTTAGATACATGGAGTAATAATTCAAATATAGTATGAAGATTGAGAATAATGGATACAATATCTCGATATTATATTTGCATCTTGACTATTAAAATAGATATCAGATATTCAAATATTTGATTGATATCCAATGGATGTAGATGCGAATTTTTATTTTCAGTATCGATAAATATTGAATTCACATTTGAATATTCAAATTGACATATCTACTTTCTTAGACCCAATGGGTCTTGGGTGCAATAGGATATGACCCAATGGGTATTAATATTATAGGATAGACTCAATTGGTAGATCCTATGGGTCTTAATACTTATTGGGTAGGGTAGAATATAGGGTCTTGTCATTTGGGTATTTTAGAGTATGGGTATGGATAAGGTATTACCCTACCCATTTACAGGCGTAGAGGAAGATAGCATAACATTGTTTGGACACCTTTGGTCCAAAGATTTTTCGACATCTAATATTGTGATAGGGAAAGAATATGTGATTTGCGGCAAGACCAAGAGGCAAATTCATTAATTTGCCAGACTCAATAAATGTTGGTCTATGATCCAAAGGAGAGCGATTTTGGGACGAACATGACTTGTGCTACATCATGCGAATAGATCAGAGGCGGTTCGAATTCTAAGAGGAATAGTTCGAGAAAGATATTGATCTTTCTGTTTTTTCAAGATAGAGAGGGAGAGAGAGGCAAAAGGGATCAATTCGTCATAATGTATATGATATAGTTCAAGCTAATTAAACGTTTGGTTAGTATATTGGAAGCCTACAACCAACAGATAGCTTGACACTTTCCTATGATTAGTTTTGGGCATTTTTGTCATAATTAATCTTATAATGTGTTTGACATATTACCTTTCTCATTCTTTTTTTTTTTTTTTGGCTTTTGAAACGAATATATGCAATCATTACATCATCCATATGTCCTCAATACATTAACAAGAGTACTTTAATACATTCAAAGATCAAATATATTAACAAATATAAGCAAACTAGCATATAGTAGAATTAACGCTACCATACGGTGGAAAAATAGCCCACACATACTCAGTGGGAATTGAACTCATAACCTTATGGTTATGAGACCTCCCCCTAACCAATTAGGTAGACCTTTTTCATTCATAATCATAGAATTTGGTTGGATTTTTTATTCCAAAATGATGTTTCATTTTCTATTTCTTGTCTTAGACACATGCCAATTGTATTCAATCTTTCCTTATAAAACATGGGAATGTGGAGATGGCAGTTGTTGTAATTTGGCATTAAGCTCGTTGAAGTTTTGGTTTAATTACATGACTTGAAAGTAGTTTATCATTAAATGGATGCCAAATTTTGGTTGGAATCCATAGATAAATGTGTGTGTGTGTGTGTGCGCGTGAGTGCAATTGTGGCGGAAAAAGCAAAAAGATAAGTGCATGTGGCTTGTCCCACATTGGATTAGAGGCAATGTGGCTTGCACTTGAGTGCAGTATAAAAGCTTTGTGGTAGAGTTGAAGAATTGAAAACTCTTCAGTTGTGAGCCAATGACACGCTACTAGCACAGAACCATGTCCAACTTGACCATGATCAAATGTGCTAAATTTAATGAAATGGACCTAAGTAAGAAAAATAGCCCTAGTTTTGATTTAATTTTATTGTTTTATCCAACGAGGAAGAGAGCATAACATTGTTTGGACACCTTTGGTCCAAAGATTTTTAGCATCTAATATTGTGGCAAGATCAGGGGGCTAATTCATAAATTCACCAAACTCAATAAATGTGGGTCTATGATCCAAATAAGAGTGATTTTGGGACAAACATGAGTTGTGCTACTTCATGCAAAAAGATCAGGGGGTATTTGAATTCTAAGAGGAATAGTTGGAGAAATTGTCTCAGTCTCAATCTTCTCTTTTTGCTATAGATTTTATTTAATTTTGAATTTTTAAAAGTTTAAATTTTAAATCAAATCTTAATGCTGCAAATTAATGATTTTGAAACGGTAAAATGTTTCAACAATATGGATTAATAACTTTTAGATTTTAGAAGTAAAAAACATGTGCCTTTATGGTGCTCTGATATTTTGGATCAGCATTATTGCAATGTTCTAATATTGTGTTCCCTCAAGCAACCTATAAATAGGCTACTTCTTCCAATCCAAAACATACACAATAGAACACATCAAAATAGTTTTGAAACTCTTTCTCTTTCTCTGCATTTTCTATACGCATTTCTAGGTTGGCGAATTGAGTTGCTATTTGAGGTGAAACTTGTGTACAGTGTAGTGCAAAGTTTCTAGAACCGGATTGTTCTGGGAGAGGTGTTGCAGTATCTAAGTGCATCGAGAGTGGGGTGATAATTTCTTCAAGGCAAGTAGAAACTTTTATGTGATTCGATTTATGCAATTCTATTCCTATACAGAATTGGCAGATAAGTTTACTGTTCAAGTTTTACATATATTACGATTCTATCTTGCTGATTTTCAAATCTGTTTTGCTTTCCAAACTGGTTTGTGAACCTTGGTTTCAAAACAACTTATGAATTTGAATCGTAATTATCTAAATGTTGGTATGCATGTTTTGATTATCTGTAATAATTTCGTTGATAATCTAAAAACACACCTTTATTGTGATAATTTGAAATTGCATGCGTCATTTTGTGTTGTTTTAAAACACTGCCTATACTGATTATTTGAATAAACTTAGTAGTTTAGATAATCTGCTTTACGTCATTTACAACAATCTTGAAGAAATTATTAGTTGTGTTTTAAAACTGCATTTATAATTTTATAATGGCATCATCATTGTCTGCAAGTGGCTCCGATACCTTGTCCATGCTATTCACAAAAGTCGACTTATCCGGCTTACCAAAAAAGTTTTCGGGCCAATTTTTCAAATGTTGGCAGCAACATATGAAAATTTATCAGGTGACTAGGCTCGAACCAACTGATAAAGATCCCAAAATGACTGAAATAGCTGAATGGTTGGAACAGGATCAAATAGGTTGAGGAGTCATTCTTTCTACGTTATCGAATGTACTCTTCGATGTGTACTGTTCCAACTTGTATACAACTAAGTCGTTATGGGATGAGTTGGTTAGGAAATACAATACTGAAGCATAAGGGCTCGAAAAGTATCCTGTTTCCAAATTCCTGAAATATCAGATGGTTGAGGGCAAGTCCATAACTGAACAGACATATAAACTAATAAACCTCGAGCACTCCTTTTCTGATGCCAAAATAAAACTTCCCGAGAAGTTTTTGGTTATGTCAATTGTCAAAAAGTTTCCCAAATCTTGGGAGAATTTCGGCATGACACTTAAGCATCAAAAGAGAAGACTGTCTCTTAATGATCTTATGGTTGCAATAAGTATTGAAGAGTCAAAACCAATAAGAAACCGAAGGCAAACAAACCATGCTGGAATTGTGGACAGATAAGCCATTGGGCTAAGGATTGTCCCAACAAAAAGGCTAAGGCTAAATCTGAGTCTGCTGCACTAGCTGTGATCAGCATTGTTGTGGGAAAACCAGCAAAGCTAGAGCTCCAGAAATAGCCATTAATGGGTATGTTTCCTTAAAACCCAAACTCCTTACGATTTATGAACCTTATGACTAGTTAATTGACACTGGGGCAAATGTGCACGTTTGTGCTTATAAATTGCCACTTGTGTCTTATTAGCCAGTAGACGGAAAATTCGTGACGATGGGGAACTCAAGTGCTACCAAGGTGCTAGGATAGGACGCGTGGACTTGAAGTTTCCTTCAGGGTGCATACTGTCACTGCAAAGGGTGCACCATGTTCCAACAATAAGGAGAAACATTATTAGTGGTTTTGTAATAGTTAGGGAAGGTTATGAATTAACTTTTAAGTTTAATAAAGTTGTAATCTTGTATTACGAAACTTTTATTGGTAAAGGCTATTTAGATGATGGATCGTTTAAATTGTGAGTTGAAAATGTTGGTTCTAATTAAGTTAATTTTCTGAATTTCCTGTTGTAAATGCTGTTGAATGTTCTACTGTTTGGCATAGTAGATTAGGTCATTTAAACTTCAGTTCCATTAAATGAATGATGAATTTAAACCTAATCCCAAAACACGAAATTGAACATAAGAACAAATGTCAAATTTATGCTGAGGCTAAACAAGTAAGAAAGCCATATCACTCGATTGAAAGGCATTCTGAGATACTTAATTTAGTTCACACTGATATTTGTGAATTCAGTGGAATCTTAACTAAAGATCATAAAAGATACTTTATCACCTTTATAGATGATAGCAATAGGTATTGTTATGTTTACTTAATGAAACATAAAGACGAAGCACTAGAAAAATTCATAACATTTAAGAATGATGCTAGAACTCAAACTGGCAAGAAACTTAAACTATTAAGGTCAGATAGAGGTGGAGAGTACGAGTCTAATCCCTTCGATGAATATTACCGGCATTTTGGCATTATTCATGAAGAGACTCCCCCTTACTCTCCCTCATCTAATGGGATTGTAGAACGAAAGCATAGAACTTTTAAAAACATGATTAACAGATTATTTTTGAATTCTGGACTGCCTAAATATATGTGGGGAGATTCTCTGAATATGGCTTGTCATATTCTAAATAGAGTCCCTCTCAAATTTAAGGAAAGCACTCTGTTTGAATTTTAAAAAAGCAGGAAACCTAGTATGAAATATTTCCGAGTGTAGGGCTATCTTGCAAAAGTTCTAGTCCCAGAACACAAAAGGAAAA
>JACFYI010003760.1:34130-50964 GCA_014898755.1 Handroanthus guayacan
ATGATTTGGAACTCCTTGGAGATTTTTGGACTATCCCATGAAGTCCACATAGGCATATCAATAAATTTATTCGGATATGTGATACAATCACGTAAAAAGAAGTTACAAAGGATGTAATCATATTAAGATTATTCCCTTTTTCTTTAAGAGGGAAAGCCAAAGAATGATTGGATTCCTTGCATGAATAATCCATCACGTCTTGGATTGATTTGGAGAAGGAGTTTTGGTAGGTGTCAAATCTAACAAAAATAAAATCTTACTCCTAAAAATATGATTTATAATCAGTTTGAGTAGAGTCTTATCCATCGGGATCAACCAATTTTATTTCTTTTAAAATTAGTTGGACAAAAATAAATGGGGAGTGGTTTATGAAACGAAGAATTAGGAATTTTAAAGAAAACAATTTGCAAAAATTAAGGATTTAAACCAATATGAATTAGCCAAGGTATAATTTGAGTTTTGGTTCATGAATTTGATCATGATGCAAGGATAGATTTCTTTATCCTTAAATAAATTAGTTATAGCTACTCGAGATTGCCTAATGACCTACCTCTCCTCATTTTATTGACAACCAAAAAAAGCTTGTCAATTATTTCCCTTGCCAATAAATAACCTTAGAGAAGCTCTTAGAATTTAATTTATCAACAACATTAAGATCTAGATGGGCTACCGATTCTACTCAACAAAAGCACGCAAGCGGGATTTATTTAGACTAGATCATATATTCCATAACATGAATTGAGCATTTTTTCCATGTACCCCACTATGCTATTTGCTATTAATTATTAAAATATTTAAACAATTACAGATTTAAAGTTCTAATTAGCAAGACAAACATTCTAAGTTATCAAATATGGGCCTTATATTCAATAAACCTGAATATTTGTAATGAAAACATAAAATATATGAATACAGAAGAATAAAAAAAATATGAAAGAATAAATTAAATAACACAAATTTTGAAAAATCAAAACTTCAATTATCTTTAACTAGACGAAAAAGTTTAGCAACTTATGCTCAAAAGAGAAAACACAAGAACTTCAAAAATTGCAAAGCAAAGAAAATCCTAAAACTAGATGATTAATAAGATTCCTAAGTACCCTTATATAGATAACTAATCTCTTCAAGAGGGGGAACCACATAGGAACCACTTTCCTAAAAGAAGTCAATTTTTTAAAAAATTCTAATAAATAAAGGAACATAGCAGATATAGACTTCTTAAATAAGGCAACAGAGTAAAATTCTAATTAAAACTATTGAATTATTGTCCGAGTCGAATTCTTCCAATAAATCCTGCCAAGCACTCCAGACAGCTCAGGTTTTAAGGCGTGCTCATGTCTTAATTGCAAAGTTTTTCTGGGCCATATTTTCTTCCTTTTGGCCTTTCATCTTTTTCAACAAACGTAACTGTAGCCGTAACCATGCTAAGCACTTGATTTTATGCTCATTTTATCCAATTCTTCAATCTACTTCCTAAACATAAAACATGTGTTAAAATTCGAGAATCAAGTATTAAACCATTAAACATATGTGGATATAATACATTACAAATGAAATCCAATTTCTTTTCACCAAATAAAATACCACGCTTTAAGAAGAAATCAACACTTTCAGACAATGAGAGTCTGAAATTCTTTATAAAGCATGCCACAGTTTTAAAAAGGTACTCAAAATTTGCCTCAATCATGAACTATCCAAGTATGTTCAAGTATATACTTTCTATTATCGTTTAACTCGACCTTTTTGATAGACTTTTTATCAACTGAGAGGACAGTTGTTTTTATCGAGGACAACAAGGGAGTTGCATGGTCAACTAAATTGACTTGCCTATCTCTTTGACATGACTTTTATCAACTGAGAGGATTCTTGTTTTTATTGGGGACAACGAGGGAGTTGGATGATCAACTAAATTGACTTGCAACTAATTCTACCCTAAAAAGAAATCGACCCAAAAAAACAGCCAATGTTCTTGAGATAGACCGAATCACTTACATAGAGATGGATTTAATCATGAAAGAAACTAAGCGGGAATGGAACAAGTAAAGTCCAACAAATAGTAGTGGTGTCCGAGGAAGATGGAGAAAACTATTCACTGAATCAATGCTCATACGGTGTTGAACGAATTCAGTTTGTAAGTACTATTTATAAAAGTCAAAATAATCATTATCCTAACACTTAAAATCCTGGGTGGAGACAACACATAAGTTTTGCTTGGAAAACTAATCGGGGATAGGAATGAGCACCAAGTTATCAAAAAAGTACGTAGCAACAAGTTCAACAACCCGTGCAAGAAAGAAAACCTTCATCAGAGGATAAGTTCTATAGTTTATGGCTAGCACTACTACTGCCTTTAAGTCAATAAAAATCCAAATGGATCAATTAGCTAATGCTATAAACTCTTAACCTCATGGGTCACTTCCAAGGAACACTCAGACAAACATTAGAAAAAATGGAAAGGAATAGCGCCAAGCAGTCACTTTGAGAAGTGCAAGGAGCTTGAAGAAGTTGCTAAGGAATCTACATCATCAGGGAAAAAGAAGACAATGCCATCTACAGAAAAGAAAAGCAGGTAGAAAAGCCATCAAGGTAACAAAAAACACTCATAAAATCCCTTTTTCCCCAGAGCTCCGAAAGGAAAAATTGGACACACAATTTCAAAAAAATTTTGGATTTTTTTAAGAAACTTCATGTAAATATTCCTTTTGCTGAAGCTTTGGAACGAATACCTAGTTACGTTAAGTTTATGAAAGAAATTTTGTCTAAAACAAGGCATTTGAGGGATGATGAAATGGTGTTGCTAACTGAAGAATGTAGTGAAATTATTCAAAGGAAATTACCAGCCAAGCTAAAATATTCGAGTAGTTTCACAATACCTTGCACGATTGACTCTCACTTTTCAGGTAGAGTATTATGTGATTTAGAACTTAGTATTAATCTAATGCCCTATTCAATTTATAAAAAGCTAAGATTGGGGGATGCTAAAACTATTAGTGTTACTTTACAATTAGTAGACGACACTTCGCTATCCTGAAGGAATAATTGAAGATGTTCTTATTAAAGTTAATAAGTTTTTTTCCCTACTGATTTAATAGAACACTTATTAATGTTCAAAAAGACGATCTAATAATGAGATTTCAAGACCAACAGGTAACTTTCAATGTTTTCAAAGCTATGAGGTTCCCTGAAAAATCTAATGAATATTTTTCTATAAGTACGTTAGATATCCTCACAGAAAAGGTCTTTCAAGCCCATCAGATTAAAGATCCACTAGGAAGAGGTTGGCTTTCTAACAGGTGAAAAAGATTAAAGAAATCCAATAGATAATAAGGATGTTGGATCCTCCAAAAGACCTGATATCTAAAAGTTTCAAAGTCACACAAAAACAATAAATCCGCCCATTACAGAAACTTCTAACTGCTTGGTTGATATAGTAAACAATCCCACTAAAATTAAAAAGACTCACAAAAGAAAAACCAAAAAGCATAAACGGAAGATTCCGATAAACCAATTTGAAGTTAGACAATATGTTTTATTACATAACAATTGGCTTAAGTCTTTCATAGGTAAACGCGAGTCTCATTGGTCGGGATTATTTTGCATAACAGAGGTTTTCCTCCATGGGGCAGTGGAGTTGTAAAATGTGAGCCCAAAGAATAAATCTAAAGTGAATGCACAAAGAATCAAACACTAATGGGGAGGAGTTGTTCATCGCCAATAAGCCTCAATCACCCTAAACAAAGATGCCTAGAGATGCCAAAAGTTAAGTCAATAACTATAAATCAAGCACTCTTGATAGGCAACCCAAGAATTTATTACTTTTTTGTTCTCTTTCAACTTTGTTTGTTTTTATTTATCTATTTTACATGAATTTTTAACATCCCGATTCAATTTTTGCAAGAAAAATAGAAAATAACCAAAAATGGAAGCAAAGAACATTGGGCCAGGTGCCCAAGCACACAGAATAGAAACAGAAAAGAAAAAAAAATATAAGCAGGTTGGGGGCTTAAGTGCCAATTGTTGAAGGCAAAATTTTATTTTTTCTGGAACTGAGCAGTTGCCTCAGTAGCACCCAATTTGGGCGCTTAAGTACCTTGTTCCACGCCTAATAATAAAAAAGAGTTTTCCTACCCTTTGCAACCTCTGTTCTCTCCAAAATCAATCGAAAACCACCATGATCATTTAACCATTCCATCAAAACATCAGTCTCTCTGTTGAACCACTTTCTCCCATTTTTTCTCCATTTCATATTCCATTCTTTCACATACCTATATATTTAAACAACTCAAAATCTTTTATCATCAATCAAAAACCATAAAACATAATACCATCATCACTTTCTAGGGCTATCATCACCACTCTCGCTGGAGTTCTTGGTATCTTAAGGATGACAAAAGTTTCTATCACTTTTCTTTTTCTAGACTTGATGAAATTTCTTCATAATGACCCTCCCTTATCTTTGCCACTTTCTTGATCTATACTTGCATGGATTAATTAAAAATTCTTCTAAGTGTAGTCCCTATGCATGAAACGGCCATGCCTATCATGTGTTATATTGTTATTGGGTTGTATCCCAAGTTATTTGTTGTGTTGTATCCCGTTAATTACTACCATTTTCTCTTGTGATTAGGCCATGCCCGTTGTTGTTTACATTGCCATATTTAATCTTGAGCTGTGACCCAATTATCATGGCAGTTTGGGGGTATTCGTTGCCATGCATATATTCATGATTTTTCTTGTTTTTGTACTTTGAAAACAAAATACCTCTTAAGTTTGGAGGTATTTTTTCTTTCGTCAAAGGCGATTTAGTGATTGGTTTCATGCCACCTATTTGATGTTATGCATAAATGGCATCTTAAAAGAAGTTTTCAATCATGAGCATTTGAGCATAATCATTTGTAACTTGCTTTTATTCAGTGAAACACCTTGATGTTTGATTTATATCAATTTTTGAGAAATTCATAATGAAATATTTGAGTAATGCTTTGAATTTTGGAACTGAATGATTTTTAATCCCTAAATTTGCACAAATTTGATTGCAACAAAACTAAGCATCAACTTTGAATAAAATTAGATTTAATTTTGAATTTTGGCCTAATGTTCTTAAAACTTGTTTAATTTTTTTTTCTTTTTTTAATAAAAATGGGGAAGTGCTTAGCCAACAAAATAACATAAGCCATCTTTTGAATCATTTGAGCCTTTCAAGTTGACTAAAAATATGTACGCATATTCCTAAGGTCGCTCTTTGGATGTTTAAAGTTCTTCCTTTGATTTGGCAGCCCAAATAGCCTAGTTTTGCATTGAAATTATCCTATTTTTGACCCTATTTCACATGTGCTAAATTGCAAAATTTTATGATGATAAAAAAGGGTAAAAACATAAAGGCCCAAAAGATGCTTGGGCTAAAGTTCTAGACTAATGACTGTTTTTTTGCCTATCCTTTTTTATTTAAAAATTTAAAAAGAGAAGCCTATCATTTTTTATTTAAAAATTTAAAGAGAGAAGTGTCTCTTTCTCTAGAAAAGGGTGTTAGGAATATTAATTAAAGTGCTACTCCTTAAAACATGCTTTTGTCTATTGTTGAAGTCTGTTAGTCATTAATTGTTCTGTTAAGCGGTTAGAGGTTTGTTTTCTTTCCATCTAGTAGTTATGCTAACTGTTAGGCTCTTTGTATATATATGTATCCTCCCTGTGCAATATCTTCATCACTTAATAAAATCTACTCCTTATTTACATGTTTTGCTTCATCCCTAATATAGTGTCAGTAAACTTTTGGCTTCCTTTGCCACTCTGATCTTTTTCTTCTTCGTTTCATTGCCATGGCTTCCACTGCATCTTCTTTCTCTAGTAGGCTTTTAACTGGTGATGGTGCCTTCAATCCATGTTTCCTTCACCACTAGTCTTGCATTAGTCACTCATGTTCTCACCGGTGATAATTATGGCTCTTGGAGGAAAGCAATGCTCTTGGCTCTTTCTGCCAAAACAAAGTTAGTTTTGTGGATGTATCTCTTCCCAAACTAGCTAATGGTGATCCATTTCTTAATGCTTAGATTTGAAGCAACAATACAGTGATCTCCTCCAAGCTGCTGAACTCTATTTCAAGGGACATTTTAGCTAGCATCATGTATCCCAATACTGCGCATGAGATCTGGTACAATCTGCACAAAAGATCTCAACAAAGCAACAGCCTTCGGTTATTCCAGCTTCATCACGAACTTATGACTCCTTTTTAGAATCACTCATCAATCACCACTTACTTTACTTAGTTGAAGATTATTTGGCAAAAGCTTAGTAATTTTCATCCACATTGCTCGTGTGGATGGTGCTCTTGCAGTGGAGTCAAGGAACTCCAAAATTATTCTGAGACTTATTACATTCTTTCTTTTTTACTTGGTTTAAGTAAGTCGTATACTCAAATCTGTGGTTAAATTCTAATGATGGATCCACTTCTGCCATTGAGCAAAGTTTTCTCACTTATCATACAAAATGAGCGCCAATGGCAGTTTAGTAGTTCCTCTTTAGTTGACTCCTTTGGATCTGTTGTGTTTGCTCTAAAAGGTGATTCAAAATCACAACCTAAGCCACCGGCGTCTAAAGTTGTTCGCAAGGATAAGCCCTATTGTACTCATTGTAACATGATTGGGCACACGATAGAAAAATGTTACAAGTTACATAGATTCACTCTGGGGTTCAAATCCAAGCCAAAGTCTTTTGCAGCTGTCGTCAATTCAGTTTTGGATACCAAATCTTCCACTATTGGCACTGTTTTCTAGTCTCTCAGTGATCCTTATTATCAACAGCTAATCAGCATGTTGTATTCTCACTTACCAGAAAGCTCAAGTATCTCCCACAAGTATGCCCCTTAGTGCTCAGTCTAATACCTCATCCTTGCCACCAACTATAAGTATTTACCTCTCCACTACACTCTATTTGGACACTGGTGCTTACAATTGGATTTTAGACTCCGATGTATCCACACATATTTGTTCAAATGCTAATGCCTTTAGCTATATCAGTGAGATAGCCCCTATTTTACTCACTTTACCTAATCGAATGCAAATCTCTGTCACTCAATCTGGTTCTGTTGTTATCGCTACTTTGATACTTCATAATGTCTTATTTGTGCCTAATTTCAAGTACAATCTTATCTCAGTTAGTGCACTGCTTTGTGACACAACCTTTACTATAAATTTCTCATCCGATTCTTGATGTATCCAGGATCTCAGGAATTTGGTGACGGTTGGCTAGACTACAAGATGTTCTCTATATTTTGGATATCACTTCTACTAATGTCTCTACTCAACTTGTTGTGAGTAATGTTTACTCAGACTTATGGCATAAGCGATTAGGCTATATGTCTTTCGAACATCTAGCTTTCTCAAGAATAAATTTCGATATACTTTTGATGATGGTACTGGCACTGCCTGTACTATGTGTCCTTTAGCTAAACAAAAGCTGCTACCATTTGTTTCTCTAATTCTTTGGCTCTACATCTGTTTAACTTAGTACATTATGATATTTGGGGACCATTTCATGCTTCCTCTCACATTGAACACAGGTTTTTCTTGATGTTAGTAAATGATTATTCTCGGTTCGCTTGGATATTTTTACATAGACATAAATCTAATGCAACACATGTTATACCTTTATTTTGTAGCCATGTTGGGACTTAGTTTGGTTGTCGTGTTAAAGGTTTTGGAATTGATAATACTAAAAAGCTCTCATTGCATGATTTCTTACAAGACAATGGGATTGTCCATCAACGTCCTTGCGTACAATGAATGCAAACACCAGCACTTATTGAATGTGGCTTGCTCCTTGTATTTCCAATCTCATGTACCACTTGATCTTTGGTCTGGGTGTGTCCTTACAACGACCTATATTATCAATAGCTCACCCACACCACTGCTCAAACACAAGTTATTGTTTGAAGTGCTCTACAATAAGGAAGTTCACTATATTCATTTACAAGTGTTTGGCTACCTAGTGTTTGCCTCTACTCTTGCAGTACAATGCCATAAATTTGATCCGCAGACACATGCTTGTGCCTTAATTGGATATCCACCTAGTATAAGGGGCTACACGTTGATTGACCTTGTCATATGTGAAGTCTTTGTCTCTAGGGATGTGTTTTTTTGTAAGGACAAGTTCTTTTTTGAGAAATTCAGCACCTCATTGCCAGCAGTTTATCCATTTCCACAGCTTTCTCTACCTTATGTTGGGAATGATGCAGCTTCTAATCCATTACCCTCGCTTTCTCCAACTACCATGCTTCCATCAAAGCTGTTACAGCGATCAACTAGGAGTTCCAAGCCTCCACATACCATCATGAGTTTCTTTTTTAGCAACTTATGCATAAGCAGACTTCATCTCACAATTTTTTATATCCTCTCACCAGTTGCATCTGTTATGACAAACTCATTGCCCCCCATCAGTCAACTGTTCCCCTTGCTGCAACCCATGCCTCGAACTCTAACTTTTATCATCAAGAAGTCCCTCATTTTCACTGGAGGGCTACTATAACTGAGGAGCTTGCTGCATTGGAAGATAATAAAACATGGAGTGTCGTCCCACCTTTGAACGGTAAACACATAGTTGGATGTCGTTAATTCTTCGAGACCAAACTGAATTCTAATGAGACCATAGCATGATACAAAACTCAACCTATGGATACAGGGTTTAGCTAAGGAGAAGAGTTGACTATCTGGATACTTTTGTGACTGTTAAATTGCTTTTAGTTGTGGCAGCAATCAAAGGATGGTTGCTTTACCAATTAGATGTGAATAATGCATTCTTGAATGGCAACCTACATGAGGAAGTTTATATGGATATGCTTTTGGGATATTCACATTAGGGAGAGTGTAACAATACCTCAAGATTGGTGTGCAAATTACACAAGTCACTTTATGGCCTCAAACAAGTGACTCGTTAGTGGTTTCACAAGTTTTCTGAGACCTTGATATCCTTTGGCTTTAAACAGTCAAAAGCAAATTATTCAATGTTTGTTTAGGGGAATGGATCATCCTCGATGATGTCATTAGTTACATTATATTAACTGGAGCTTCAATAGAGGAGATCAAACAAGTTCAAAAGCTTTTTGAAAACACGGTTCAAGTTGAAGACCAGGGAAATTTGAAATTCTTTCTTGGATTTGAACTATCAAGATCAAAAGAAGGAATCATGCTCACACAAAAATAATACACACTCCAGTTACTTGAAGATACTAGGTTCCTTCGAAGCTAGATACTCAGGTTAAGTATAGAAGAGATTTCAACCCTTGGAGATGTATCACAATGTAGGCAACTTGTAGGAAAGTTGCTTTACCCTACATTGTCTAGATATGATATAAGCTTTGTTGTCCATCAGTTAAGCTAATTTTTGGGGCGTCCGTGCATGTCTTGTCTCAACGCAGTACATCATCTTTTGCGGAACTTAAAAGGAAGTGTAGGCCCATGCATTTTGTTTTTCGCACAGTCCAAACCATAGCTAAAGGCATTTTTAGATGTAGACTGGGGCACGTGTGCGAACACATGATGCTAAAAAAATTATTGGAATGAATTGTTCTTGTCCTAAATGATTTGTTTGAAAAAGATGCGAGTTTTAAAAACTAATCATTCACATACTTACATAGGGATTATTTATCTTAAAGCACTAGAATTTGAATTATGTTTCAAAAACTTTTATTATGACAAAATTGTGAGTTGATGTAGAATTGAACATTAGCTGAGAACATCTTTTGTGTCACTTCATTCTGGGGAAGGGTTGCATTTTGTAGCTTCACTAAACCATTGTGTGTCATTTAGTTCTATAAGTTGTTCGAGGACGAGCAATGGTTAAGTTTGGAGATATTTGGTAAGTCCATATTCACATTGCATTTATGCTCATTTGTTATATGGAATTATCATAGTTTTATCTGAAAATCATCAAATAATGGTATTTACTATTTTAGAAGCAGATAAACTCACTCAGGAGCCCAAAAAGATGAAATATATCGAGAAAAAAGCTACTAGAATGACATCGGAGTATAAAAGATGGAAAAATGAAGAAAAAGTATAGTAGACTGACCACTCCAAGTTTAGTGCTGGAGCGCTCAATTGGGCACTAAAAATGTTAATCTTGCACAACGCCCAATCTGATATGAGAAATCTTGAAACTCAATGTTTAGGAGACTTTTTAAGGCTTGCAAACCTCGTTTCAGGGCTAATTTCTGACTTATACTATCTAAAGCAGAAAAGTTTTTAAAAGCTCATATTGAGATTTGAAGTCAACTCCTGATCAAGTTAGAATTTATGTCTTTTAAATAGGAATTGTTTCCTTTGTTTTGGATTATCTAGTATTGTGTACATTAAAGTGAAAGAGTTCCTTGTATTCTTTGTTTGTTCTTTGCATTTTTATGTTTTAATTAAGGTTCATGTTCATACGAGCATAAACTAATTTTAATTATTTTAGGGTTATGAATGAACCTTTTAGCATGAGTTAATGTAGACTTGTTATCTGTTGATGATTTTATGTTTGCTAAATGGTTATTTCTTATATCAAGGTGCTTCTCTTAACTGGTCGATCACCAATTTAAATTAATCTTTGAAATTTTATTGAAGCCCAAAATGGATAGTTAGGATTAGTCATCCATATAAAGAGCATAAGTTCAATTTATTTACTTGAGAAGAATAAATTGATTTGCATGGAAGATTGGAATATACTTGCATGCTTTAAGTAGTCTATTAAGTATTTTTTGCTCAATTTTTGATTAACCTCAACCCATATAAGAATATAAGGAATTGACTAATTATGAGTTTTAATTGCAAGAATAAGGGTCTTCTACTACTAAAGACCTAGGGTTAATAGCCAACAGCATTATAAATTAACAAGGAATAATAACATAATTAATTTATGTGAATTGGTGATTTTATAATTCTAAGCCTTTTAATTATTGAATTCCTTTACCATTTCTTCCTCTTTTTAGTTAGCAAATTCCATTCAAGTTGCTTTTCCTTATTAATTTTAGTTAATTCTTTGCACATCTGATATAGAATTTAATCCAATTCCTTGTAGAATAGAAACTCTACTTATCACTTTATTATTTGGTATGACGCCTACAATTGTGCACACAAAAGCGAGTAATAACTTTCTTTTTTTGTAAGGGGACAACAAATCCCTTGGGCTATTGCATGTATATTTCCTCTTCTAACTTACCATTTAGAAAGGCTATTTTTACATCTAATCGATGTATTTCTAAATTGTGCATTGCTACAATAGCTATAAGAGTTCTTATGGATGTGACCCTTGTTACCGATAAGTACGGAAGAAATCATGACCTTCTTTCCGTTTGAACAGATTAACTACCAACCTTGCCTTTTATTTTATAATAGAGTTGACCTAATATTTCCTTCGAAGAATCTACTTATAGCCTATTAGTATATGACCTGTTAGGAGATCAACCAATTCTCAGTGTGATTCTGTATGTTCAACTCTATTTTGTTGTTGATAGCTTCTTTCCAGAATGGAGGTTTTGGATTGGACAATGCTTCACTGATTATCCTCGGTTCATTCTCTAACATGTATGCTGGGAAGTCCAGACCAAATGAATTTGCGGTTCTAGCCCTCTTACTTTATCTTGGTTTCTCATTAGATTAAGGATCTTTTGACGATTCATGTGTTCTTTTACAAGAACTCCATTCATCCCTTTCTTTGCAAGGAAAGATATATTCAAAGAATACAGAATTCTTTGCCTCAATGATTATTTCTTCATTTATGTTAGGAATTGTAGACTTATGTACTAAGAATTAATAGGCACTACTATTATTTGCATATGCGATGGATATGCAATCTACAATCTTAGGTCATATCTTAATTTGGTTCGACTTCGGTACTAATACCTCAGCTAAACACCTCCACACTTTGAGCTATTTGTAAGAAGGTTCATGACCTTTCCATAATGCATAAGGAGTTCTATTTTTGTCTTTATGCGGTATTTGTTTAAAAGTAATTAGCTAAGAGAATCATTTCCCACCACATGTTTGGGGTAGCCCAAATTTTAATCAACATAGCATTCGTTATATCTATAGGTGTCCGATTCTAATATTCAATGATGGCATTTGATTAGGGTGAGTAAGGGGCTATTGTTTGATGAAAATGCCAAATTTTATGAAAAATTCTTCAAACGGCGTCCTATATTCTCCATCTCTGTCGCTTTGGATAGCTTTTATCTTTTTGATAAATTGATTCTTAACTTCAATTTTATAACACTGGAATGCTTCAAGTGTTTCATCTTTAGTTCGTAACAAGTATACTCAGCAAAACCTTGTGCAATCATCAATAAAATTAATGAAATACTTTTTCCTAACTCTAGTTTGCACAAACTTTAAACCATAGATATTACTATGAACTAACTCTAGAGGAGTTGTACTCCTTTCAATCAAGTGAAAAGGAGTCTTACCCACTTTGGCTTTGATACAAATTTCACATTCACGACTTGTGTCAGTGTCAATTAGAGATAATAATTTCAAATTTACTACTCTTTGTAAAGAGTTATAATTAACATGTCCTAATCTAACATTCCATAAATTAAAACAGTCAATCAACTTAGCAGAACTAGTACTTTTAGTACTATTAACTTGAAGATGCTTCAGTACATGCATTACATTGAATTTGAGTAGCCCTTTCTCTAGGTAGCCTCTACTTACGAATTGCCCATGCTTTGAAAATACAAATTGTCCGACTCAAATACAAGTCTAAAACCACTCTTAATAAACAAAGATCCTGACACTGAACTCTTACAAATAGCAAATACATGCAGAATTTCAAAAAGCATCAACTCCTTGCCTTTTGAGCACAACTTCACCCAATTTGAGGATGTCCAATGTTGCTGAGTTGTCTATGTAAAGCTTTTGTCCAGAGATAGTTATGTAGGTGGAAAAATTGACTTATGGGAGCACATATGACTAGTCTCTTTTATGTCAATCCACTATTCTCTCAGGTTATTAGCCAAGTTAGCTTCAAAGACCACAACTAAGTGATCCAGCTCAGAAGGTCTAGGGGCACATATTTCTCTTCGGTAACATGATTTGGTCTTGTTTGTTCTATTTGGGAAGCTAATAGGTCCTCAACTTATATCCTAGCTTCATGCAATTGTGGCAATTCTCTTTGAACTTTTGTGCTTTTTTTCTCTTTGCTACTTTGGCTAGCCTCCTAACACTTCCTTTTCTTGCTTATATTTGAGTTCGACTCTAGCAAGTTTGCCTTTGCTTTCATCTTTTCTTTGCTTGTCTTGATCTCAAACATTCAGTTATCCTCCTTAATTCACAGTTTGACGATCAAATCTTCAAATCCCATCTCCTTTCTCTTGTGTTTGGGATGTTCTTGAAGTCCTTCCAAGATGGAGGCTGTTTTTCTATCATGGCTGCTACATGGAAAGATTCGCTCAAGGTAATGCCTTATGCATGTATTTCATGAAGGATGATTTCTATTTTCTACTGCCACCTTTTAAAGTCAACCAAACAAAATTTCTCCGATCTCTCTCCATGAATCGAAGCAAGCACCATGATTGGCACTGAAATAGTGGTACTAGCAATAGCACAAATGTTGGATCAGTTGTTGGATGCCATTGATTATAGCAACACTAATTCATCTTAAACTTGTTAACACCAAACTTAGGGAATGTTGTGACCAAACTTAGATTATAGTCAAGGCAAGAGACGGATTCTATAGCGTCCTAAATCTAGAAGTTCGGCCCCTAGAACGAGTTGCTACTACAATGATATCATTGCACAAATAAAATATAACAATTACATTTTTTTATTAAAGATACAACTCATCAAGTTATATTTCTTCATATTTTCAACAAAACAAAAGGGTAAGCTAGGCTAACCACAACATTCCTCCGTTATACTAACCTGCAAAATATTTTGATAATGTAAGTTCTGAATGAACTTAATAAAATTTATGGGTAGATTAGAACAGCAAGAGGTAATAAATGAGTTGAATAAGTGAAAAGGACAATAACAATAGGATCAATGGAAATCATCATCAAGAAGTGTAAATTATGGCTGAACTGTTTATTTGGTAAATCTGTCACTCTTATGACTTCATCATTATCAATAATTACCCTTATTTCTTCAATTCTACCCTTGAGTGACCACTCGAGGGGATCATATGACAATGGACACAGTCGACTACGCATCATAAACTAGTTTCCTGGAAAGCCTATCTCCGGGTAATCATAGAACTATCCAACAATTGAGAAACCCTGCAGAAGACTGACTAACGGTCCAATACCGCCCAACATTCTTACCGGTGGTTCCCGAACCCAATAATCAATAACATTCAAGTTTCAAAGTAATGGGTCAATACTTTCAATGATTGAACCAATATTTCCAATAATCAATCAATATCATTAGTAAACACGGGATGAATTCATCAATAAATACTTAGCATTATCGGTAAGAGCCTATAAGAACATAAAAAGGGGTAAAAAGTACAAAAAGAGAAGTTTTTAGCTTCTGGATTGGGCGATGGTTTTGAATATGAAGATTTGAGATTTTCATAAAATCTTTTGAGTTGAGAAAATTCATTTCTTTGAAATATGTAACTATTTTGAAAATTGGGGGATGAAATTTCAAGTGGAATGAAAATTCTAGGGTATCTAAACTAATTAGGGTTTCTAGAGAAATGAACAAAAGAAGAGATCATGACTTCAAAGGGCAAGAATCACATACGATGAATAAATCGATATAATTGATAAATTAACGAAAAATTGGTAGAAAGTGACAATAAATTTTACCTAATATTTCCTTCGAAGATTTCTCTAATTTTTCAAGATATTTCCTCCTTCCATCCTCCTTCAACTCCAAAGTTAGATTTATGAAAAATTTAGAAAGATTTATTGGTTAAGTCTTAGTTTAAAAGTAGGATATAGAATTTTGTGTGTGTAAGTGTGTGTGTTTTGTGCGTGTGTGAGAGAGACGAATTTGTGGGCAATCCTCTCCTATTTATAGTTTTAGTTTGAGGGGTTTAATTGCAAAAGAAAAATAGTTTAGGGGGCTAAAATTTAATTAAGAAAATTGTTTAGGGGTCTATATGAAAATTAGGCAAATGGAGTGGCCAAATAGGAGCTTTATATGTAAGTAAAAGTGATAAGGATTTGTGAAGCTTATGTCATGTGGGACGATGATTTGTGAGGCTAAAGATTTGGGATAACATATGGGAAGATTTTGTGAAAAGTGAACAAATGAGATTTTTCCAATTATGTAAAGATGATATGATTTTATGAAAATTTGCCAAGTATGGGATTGAGTTGTAAAACTAGATAGGATAAGATAATGACAAGGTTTAGTGGTGCAACATGACTTTACAAGATTTGGCCATGGAAGTGTGCAAAGTGGTAAAATGAAAGCTTGTCAAATTCCTCTACATGATATATAAGATTTTTGGAAAATTACAAGTATACCCTTTGAGAATATGTGCGTGTGAGTGGCCAGTTATTTGGCCTTTAAAAAGGGAAATTTTGTTAAAAAAAATTCGTGAAATAATTTGGAAAGAAATTTAAGGTGTAAAAACATTAGAAAAATTTGGGATTTAAAAAGAAATAAAGAATTTTGTGTAACAAATTTTATGATTAATACTATAGAAAAATATGGTCAGATAGATATTTTATGGAAAAAAAATTTTCAATGAAAATAAAATTTTGAGTAGAGTTGGAGGAATTTTACGGGGTATTACAGATTCTCTTTCTCTAAGACAAAATAGTGACGCACTGGTGCTCACGGTTGACAGGAATCATCTCTCAAGATATGTAACACCCCAAAAATTTTCTTAATTAAAATTATAACTCTTCGTTTTCGAATGATAAATAGTATTTGCAATCACGAAAATTATTTTATCATCAAAACAATTTATTTATATTCGAAAAATTTTCATACAATCAAGATCTCGTTTAAGCCCCGTTTTCAGCCCGAAATAAGCCCTTTTGGACCAAGAAATAAACCCAAACCAAGCCCAATATCTTTGGTCCATTTCCAACCTTTCAAAAAAATAGAAAAAAAGGAATGAAAGCAGCTACAATCCGATCAGCTGAAGCTGCAAAGGAGGGTGCGAAAATCCTTCACCGACTCCCATCAATCTCTTCTAGCTTCCTCAAGAAGCCTTGTTAATTATGGAGCAAGTGCTTGGCAAGATTTCCTTTGCTATGATGCCCTTCTCTTCAACTATAAATATGAGGTTTGAAGAAGAGTGTTGTCTTCCACACTCATAGCAAGGCAAAGTTAAAAATTTCTAACTTCTTTCCATCTTTATCCATCTCTTGCAATCTTCAATCCTAAGGAAAAAGTGTACCTATCATAAAATACCATTCTACCATTTGATAAAGAGGAGAAGCAGTAGGAAGAACACTCCATAACAATAGCATCTTGTTAAGGTTAAATGGATATGTATAAGTATATATGTTGGATATAAGGATACATTTTAACTTAAGCTTGAAATCTCCATTTTTATAGGGTTGTGAATCTGTCTTGGATCAACCTATCAATTCGATTAAGAGCTTAGGACGAGGGTAAGATTTATGGTATGTTCCCTTTTTGCTTCCTTATGTCATCTCTTTATCATCATTAGACAAAAATGTGTTTTGGAGCATTGTTCGATTTTCGCAGTAATACTTGGTTATTGGTTCCATTACCATTTTGTTTGATGATTTGGACCTCTTGAATGTTGTGAGACCTCATTCCTAGCATGAATATGTTCTAAGGACTTTGAACCATTGGAAAAATCTAAGTTTTAATGTGAAAATGAGAAGAAAATGATTAAGGACCTAAAAATCGATTTTTCCCCTTAAAATTTGTAAAAT
>JACFYI010003761.1:36834-48526 GCA_014898755.1 Handroanthus guayacan
ACGGAATAAGTAGTCTTACGATGGTCATTTTCATGGTTTCAACGTACACAATACCATTTGCTTGCACCAAGAAACATTCATGTCCAATAAACATATAACCATGAAATGAATAGCATATCAATGAGCTCATATCAAGGTACACATAAGTCATATGTGAAGCACATGCTCAAGAACGAAGACAGAAGCCATGAATCTTACCGTTGTCCTAAGATTGATCGGTTAAGCTCTAAGTTCCAAGTTCCGATTTCACTTCCACATCAAAACCTAACCAAGTATATATACCAATTAAACTCTATATTTCTATGTCCAAACCACACTAATCAAGATTTAAATCTAACTTACCAAGTAATAGAGTAGTAACCCCCTTGGTTTTTCTTAGTCTTCTTCAAGTTTTTGTGTGCAAAATGGGGCTGTGTGTGTGTGAGAAGAGAGAAATCCGAGAGAGTTGAGGGAGATGGAGAGAGTTGAGATTAATTTTCAGAATTTTTGGAGCTTTATGGGAGGGTTTCAAGACCCAAATCTCCTTTTATTAAACATAAAGTGAGCTTAGTCACCACTTTGGCATAATTAGAGAGGTGAGTTGGCTTCTAAAATCATGATTCTCCATGCTTACTCACCCCTTTGCACCTTTTGAGGCAAGAATATCTAGTATATACATACAAAATTTTGGCTTGTTTGACGTATATACGTATATACATGTACGAACTAAAGTAAAAAATTGTTTGGGCTCTAATTCGGGTCGAGTTTTTCGATTGACGTTGAAGCCCAATTGAGAAAAGTGTATTTGGCCACGTGGTACGTGTTTTGAAATTGAAACGTTGCTTATTTTCTTGAATTCATTTTGAATTCCCAAATTGACAAATTTTAAAATCTGTACGTTAAGGAAATCCTTGGGTGTCACACTTCAAGTAATTTTCCATCTTTTTTTTTTCCATCATTTGAGCTAATTATACTTGCATTGTAGTGAAATTTCTAAACAATTGAAATTTTAGGCATGCAAAACTTGAAATGTTAGGCAGTGCTTCATTTGTTTCGGGTTTATGCTTCAAATGGATTTTTTGAAAAGGGGAATCTTAGTCTATACGTAATGTACATAATCTTAGATATTTGAAACTCTATTTTACATTTACATGTATATGCATTGAACTGAGATTTTTGGAACAAATCCTATTTTAGTACTTGAAGTATCTACATTTTGTGCTTAACTTTTTTTGGATACATACTTAAGTGAAGTATAGAAAATTATTACGTAGTGTTAGGCATTTGAAACTCGATATATACTAAGTTTTTATATATTTGAAGATAGGAATGACAAAAATTTTCTCGCCTTGCTTCCCAATCTTCTTGCACCACACAATGAAGAATTTGGAATCTAAAATAGGGGCAAAACACCGAGAGGCATTAGAGAAGACCCTATTCTCAATTTACAAAGAAATACCATGTTTACCGATGGGCTTATCTCGTCTTCTAGCTATCATCAGAAGTTTTCTAGAGAAAACATCCTCGCCTTTGACAGAGGCATAGAAGTTCCTTTTATTGCTTCTGAGTTCTCGATTGTTTTTTGCCAACCAAGGGGCAATCTGTTGATATTAACTTGAAAATGAAGTCCAAAACAATGGAGTGCCTCTTCTCGGGAAAACTACAAAACATCACACAAAAAAATATAGTTAAGAAATTAGATGAGCTTGTAAATAAAGATAGTGCGAAGGATATAGATGATTTTTGTAGGTCGTATTTGTTGTTAGTTTTTAATTATTTTTTATTTCCTACTTTAAATTATTGGACCCCTGCATTCCTCTTGCTCTACTTGGATGGTTTATCAATAGTGGGGGAGTTTGCATGGGGCATTATTGCTACTCATTCCTCATCTAAGATATGAGAAGTGCATCGGGCGAAAGACAATCGAAAAAAGTATCTCGATGGTTGCACTGTTGGGTTGATGATAAGTGACTTTGATTTTAGTGATTATGTTACTTATATTTGTCTTTGGCTAAGCATAACAATTTATTTATGAATGATATGCATGGCTTTATGAGCATGTCCTATTGTTGGAAACAATCAAAAAATTGATTGTGAGTAAAGTAATATACACTGACTTTATACATCACATAGTGATTAAATTGTATGCAATTTACGCGGCATTTGTACTTGACAACATAACAGAACACCATAAACACAAAGTTGGAAAATATGAGAGTAAGAACGATGAAAAATGGACGACTAAATAGTGAAGAAGAAAAAGAATAAGAAGAAGAAGAAGAAGAAGAAGAAGTAGGAGACGCTGGAGACGAAGGGTGAAGAAGAAGGAAGAAGAAAGATTTCTCTTGATGAAATCAAGGAGAAGAGAGGAAAAATATTATACTTGAGAGTATTTTTGGCAATCCAATTGGGGAGTAGAGACTAACATGAAAGTAGCAATAGGCTAACTTATACTTAATTAATTTAACTTTCCTCTCTTTCTTTCTCGATTTTGCCATTTTCTTTCTTATCATTGCTCAAAAACTTTTCCTCTCTTCCCACTTTCACTCAAACTTTCAATTACTTTAGAATTTCACTTTCAATTTCATCAGCATAAGCTGCAAATGCAATTTCACAGCGGGCATTTGTTCCCCCTTTGGCAAAAATCACAAAATCTCCAATAGGGCGTTTGTCATTTCATCAAGTCTGTCAATGGAGTCTTAACTCACACATTTACGCGGGTTTTCAATATTTTGCCCTAATCATATTTTCCTTTTGTCATAGCAGAAATTTTGTTTCTTTTAATTGGTTATTCTGTTTCCAAATTGATTTAAGTGAGTAACATATAGGTGACAACTCAAGTTTAAAACTTGCACGGTCGTCATTCTAACTTAGAGAGATGAATACCATTGCAATTGTCTCTTATTTCGTAACTTATTTTTTCTTAGTTTTCTACAAACTACATTGTCCAGTGAGCTCCACTTCTCTCTGTTTTTTTTTTTTTTTTTTTTTTTTTTTTTTTATCTTCTATGTCTATACTTGTTCAATGATGTTGCAATCATCAACATGCAGTATGTTTTCTGCCCACTGGTGAATAAAGTTAATGAATGTTGTTGATGTGTATGGCATTTAGACTTGATGCATGGTGGGTGTAGATGTGCTTAAGTTATGAGCTTTTGTTAAATTTCGAAATGATATGACAATTTACTTTTGTATATAGTTAAAGTACATAGAGAGCAATTGAATCGAGCTAAATTCATTTTGGTAAAGATCAAATGAATAACTGCAAGTAGGCTTTAGATTGTAGAAGTAAAGATAGAGGAATTCCATCAAAGGACTAGTTGAAAACTTGATATCACTGACTTTTTCTCTAGAGTGATGGAACTTTGCGAATAGTGTTAATGGTGAACTAATTTCATTGATTGTTGTATTGATTTAATTGTTTTTACCACAATATACTGATGTAATTTGAGAATGTTGGAACTGGCTTTTTGGACAAATTATCTACCGAATTGACCATTGAATTCTCCAACTGTTATTTATCCTTTTTGCAGTCAAATAGAAAGTTATCTTGATCCATAATCTTGTCTTGAAAGTTACTTTTAAGTTGGCATTGAGGAGAATTCCAAGAAAAAAAGGTAAATCCCAAGAATTTTTCTATCTTTTTCTAAATAGTTTCTAGTATATAATCACATAATTTTCTCATATGTTTATGAGCATTGAAAACAGAGTACTTTGAATTTATCTTTGCTGCAGTTCTTTTTTTGAAATGAACTGAAATATTGGAGACACATTGATTTAAGTAACTGTATGTAGATTTGGAAGAATGTTTTAGCCAATCATATTCAGGTTTAACTTGTTCAATCCAGACACAACTTCCCACTAACGATTAGTGCCATCACAAAACTATATCTCTCACACGCACCCACATATTGTATTAATCTTCAATTTATTCAATTCATTTAAATTGCAGCAGTCATGCTCTCCGATAGTAGTTGGATCTATCATAGGAAAGACTCAACTAGTTGGGTTAGTAATGAATTCCAAGACGGAGTTAGTGTCTTCATTCAATTCATTAACGAACATCCAACAGCCCTCGATTCTACACATCATATTTTATGTCCATGTGCGACGTGTAAAAATAGCTCAAGGATGGAAACTTTTTGGGTAGCTCAACATTTTTACAACAACGGCTTTATGGTTAATTACGTAAATCGGACAGCCTATGGCGAGAAACTTTGGTGCCCAAGTAGTTTTAGAAATGTGGTAGATGAGGATGTTAAAGATGAGAGAAATTCATACGTGAATATGATTATGGATGCTTTGGGAAGTGGTGTTGATTCAGAAGACGATAATATAGAAAAGAAGCCCAATCCTTCAGCTCAAAAGTTCTACAACTTACTTAAAGATGCAAATGAGCCATTATGGGATGGTTGCAAGAAACATACGATCTTGTTGGCCGCGACTCAACTATTGAATCTCAAATCAGAATTTAATATGAGTGATAGTTGTTATGACCGAATGATTATCATAACAAAGAGCATTTTTCTTTGATTTAGAAAGGTTACTGGACAATTTTTACTACACAAGGAGAATGGTAAATGAACTTGGATTGGGCTATGAGAAGATTGATGCTTACTGAAATCATTGTATGTTATGTTACAAGAAGTTCGAGAATCATACGGCTTGCGTGTTTGTGGAGAACCACGCTACAAGCTGAAGAATGGAATTTGCAAAGGGAGGCAGAGGGATATTCTATTTAAGAACCTTCGATATTTTTCCAATTGCCCCTAGGCTGAAGTGCATATACATGTCAAAACACATTGCAGTATACGTGTGTTGGCATATTTCTGGACTCTGTCAAGATGAGTCCCTTATCACACGTCCATAAGATGCTAAGGCATGGAAAACATTTAATATTTTCTATCCTGCATTTGCTAATGAAATCAGAAATGTCAGGCTCGAACTTTGTACTAATAGGTTTAATCCATTCTCTAATTTGACATACTCATGCTGGCCTATGTTTGTCACTTCGCACAATTTTTCACCAAATATGTGTATGAGAAAAGAGTACATATTCCTTGCTCTAATCATTCCCAAACCAAAATCCGCTGGCAAGAGTCTGGAGGTGTATCTCAAGCCTCTGATCAATGAGTTGAAGCTATTATGGGACAAAGGTGTGAACACATTCGATGGATGGAAGAAGCAAAATTTCATGATGAAGGGAACATTACTTTGGATAATAAGTGATTTTCATACTTACGGGATGATGAGTGGATGGAGCATTTATGAAAAATTGGCTTATCGATACGGTATGAAAGATACTTGTTCAATTGTCTTAAAGCATGGTACGAAGTGTAGTTGGTTCGACTATCATCGACAATTTCTGCCTCTAGAACATCCTTTTCATTGTGATCGAAATTCTTTAACTAGATCGAGTGACGTAAAGTTGATGCCCTCTGTATGCTTGGGTAGTGATGTCATTTTGGAGCAAGTCAATCGACTTAAGGAGGTCACATTTGGGCTGCTAGCAGGGCGACAAAAACAATCGGGATTTGGTAACGACCACAACTGGGTAAAAAGGAACATCTTCTCAGAGTTGCTTTACTGGTCAATCAATGTGCTAAAGCATAATTTAGACGTCATGCATGTTGAGAAAAATATGTCTGACAATCTTTTCAATACTATTATGGATGTGGAGGGTAAGACTAAAGACAATGCAAATGCTAGAGAAGATTTGAAATTAATATGCAAATATCTGAGCTTGAAGTTGGTATTTGATTATAACAAGGTCAGAAAACCAAATGCAACATACGTGTTGGATGATGATGTGAGAAAAATATTTGTGAGTGGATAAAGCAACTCAAGTTTCTTGATGGGTACGCCTCTAATATAAGCTTTGCATCAATGCAGATGAGAAGATATTTGGGATGAAAAATCACGATTACCATGTGTTTATACAGCGATTGGTGCTTTTGGCATTTCAAGGCATTTTACAGATGCCAATATAGGGACCATTAGTTGAGCTTAGTTTGTTTTTCCAAGAACTTTATAGATCTAGTACACGAGCATCTACCATAGAGAATGCAGAGTTGTTGATTCCAGAAACTATTTGCCAATTGGAAAAAAAATTTCCTCCAGCATTTTCGATATTATGAAACATTTGCTCGTACATTTACCATATGAAGCTAAAGTTGGGGGCCTGTTCAATATGGGTGGATGTATCCTTTTGAAAGGAATCTGTTGTTTTTAAAAAGGAAAGTCAGGAACAATGAAGGGTCGAGGGGTCTAATATAGGAATCATATCTAGTGGAGGAAATTTCAAATTTTGTCTCTCTATATTTTGAGTCTCATCTTCAAACAAGGCATACTCAGGTATCTAGAAATGATGATAGTAGGGAAGTTTCAAATGATCATTGCTTATCCATTTTTCGAGATCTTTGTTGCGCATTTTGAAGATGGCGTAAATACTATTTAATAGACAATTATCTTCACGTTATTCAGACGTATGTTCTTGTAAATTGCATCAAACTTGATCCATATATCAAGCAAGTTGAGCCACTTTTCCAACTTTCTGACAAGTTTAATATTCTATACCTTCTGTAGATTCAAAATTCATTATTTTCTAATCTTAGTTCTTGTAATTTCTAGATAATCCGAAGATTCTATAAGAAGCATAGAACCCGATATCACAGATGATGAGATACTAAGACGTCAAGATAGAGACTTTTGTCGGTGGCTAAAAAAGCAAGTGGAGAATGGTGTGGTTGATGATATCAAAATTAGATATTTGAGTTATGGTCCTTTAAAATCCATAGATCATATGGTGGCATTATGGTCAATGGTTACAAATTCAACACCAAGGATTATGGATAGCATAAAGCTACCATAAATGGTGGAGTTTGTTGTCGGGGCAGCGTATATGATGATAATGAATTGGATTATTATGGGGTCATCGAAGAGATTTTGGAGTTATTTTATGCTGGTTACAAGAACAATGTCTTCATCATTCGTTACTATTGGTTTGATCCCGCCAATGGGATTAGATATGATGATCAAGACAAGCTAATAGATGTCAAGTATGGATCGAGACCACAAACTTATAAATCATTCATATTGGCTCAACAAACGCAACAAGTGTATTATACAAAGTATTCGATTAGCCAAGTTAGAGGTAATGGTAAGTGGTGGGTAGCGTGTAAGGTCAATACAAGATTGTTTGAGGTAGAAACCCTAGTAGACAAAGTTCAAAGGGACTCACAAACCAATGATTAATATCAAAAAGTTGAATCATCAGAAATACTTTATCGTTCCGTAACTCATGATGAAGATGTGCAGTTCCGTGATAAAAATGCTCAAATGACTGAAATTCTTGTAAATGAGATACACATCCTATTAGATTTTCAATCTGTCGAGCTTCTAATTAGTGAAGGAGAGGACAGGGATGATGATAATGATATTTTCATAGATGAGGACAACATAGATGAACTTGAGTCGGAATCAGGAACTGAATAGGTTATCGTATATGTCATATATATACATATTTTAGTAAGTGTATGTTATCTGATAAATACGAAGCGCTATGTATCAATACTATATATTTATGTAAATTTATTTTGCGGACATCGATGGTGAGGGCCAGAGGTAGAGGTGGTAGAATCATTAGTAATCGTACCCCTAGCGGCAGAGGTAGTGGCGGCCCTAGCTTACAAGACTCTAGAAGCATGTGAAACTTATAATTGCATTTATTTCTTTACAAGTTCATTTAGCTATACTATAGTTTGATTTATCTATTACTCATTATAGATATATAGCAAAAGTTTGATGCCCCTAAGCTTGAAATGCATGGCAGAGGATCATCGATGCCTCAACCACCGGAGGATGTGCTTGGTACCTTATCTACCTGCCCTGGTACCCATTCATATGTGTTGGTAATTTATCTTTCTAACACGTTACTTATATAGCTCATCAATTTTACTTTTATGGATTTATATGATCTTTGTATTTTTGCATTTGAATTTTAGCCAAATATCATTTGTTTTGTTTTGAATTTCATGTTGTTTAACTGTCTAAATATCTGTTGAGGAAACAAACGATTGGCTTCAGAATTCTACTGTGGTTTCAGAATTTCGTATCTAAAGTGCAAATACTTTACTTTGATTTTCTCTAAAAATTTTAATTATATCTTAAAATTTGAGTATTTTCACAATGTTGATTCAAATGAGCCATCCAGTGTACCGGTTGATTTGAGGGAGGAGATTTGGATTGAAAGATCAGGAATTTGAGCTAATTAATGCATTTCTAAAATTGTGATGATTTATTATTTATTTTTATTATTTTTTTATTTTATGCTTTTAACTAGTTATCTTCATCTTGTACGAGGAGATCTAAACTGTCCAACATTACAAATAGAATCATGAATGAAGTAATTAACTGTATGCCTTATTATGCTCCGACTTGGAAGAAATATCCTTCTAAAATGAAGGATATTTTGTATGCCGAATTCAAGGCAAATATTTCAGTTAATGAATGTAAGTTTTAAAAAATGATTTTGAGAGTTGCTTATTATAAATATTTTTTATAGGCTAGGTACAAATTTAAGTACCTTGAGGAAGAGGCACTAGGGAGAAGCGTATGAGATATGACGTGTCGAGAGAGGTATTTAGATAACATGTTTAATATAAAGAAGGAATGCCTCGAAAACAATAACACAGAGGATATTGCTCAAACTAGAAATAAGCTTCTGAGGGGGATTGGGGTCGATGTATGAAATCGTCTTGTTGATTACTGGCTCAGCAAAAAATTTGAAAGAAGGTCAATTTCAATGAAAGCAAACCGCTGTGCTCTTCCTGATGTTGCAATGCATGCAGGAGGGTCCATGAGTTTTGGGATGACGAAAGAGAAGATGGTAAGAGAATTAGTCTCAGTGTAATACATTTTATATTTTTATTTAAGTCATTTTTATATTGATAACTTTACATACAGGTGAAAGAAAAAGGGAGCTCTATTTCGAGGAGAGATTTATACGATCATACTCATAAAAAAGGATACTGGTGACAATGTTTCCCAGCATGTTGAAGAGTTTATGGTAAGTATATAATCAATGAAATTCTAAATTTTATTCTAAGTAAAGCTATAATTTTTTTAACGAATTAATATTGTCATTTTCTTCCCAATGAAGAAGAAGTTAGATGTGGGTTTAGAATAGGTGTACGGGGATGATCCAAGCGAGTATTTGATATTTGATCATGCCATTTGGATGGAAGCAACATGCTAAAACAAGAGAGACGGGTAGAAGGTATTGGGCATAGCATATCCCTTAACACTAACTCTTCTACTGTTAAAGATTCTTCTAGTTCACAACCACAGCCATTGAAGCAGTCACAGTATAAAGAGTTGAAGCAAGAGATGCATAAGAGATCGGGCTCCGTGCAATAGTTCATATTTTCCTTAGGTCCACTTTTAGCCCTCATGGCTACCTCTTCTACGCAACATAACCTTACAGAAGATGATAGCGATGATGGTACTGCAGGGTTGGATTAGATTTACACGTTATAGGTGATATTATATAGTTTATCAATATGTCAAACATTTGAATGGTTACACACTTTACCTTAACGTACATTTTAACATGCTGATGTCGTATATGATATTATTTTCGCAATTCGGTATAGTGTACTTTTTTCGTGTTAGTGTATATATATTCATCTGATATTGTTAGAATTGATGGCGACTGTATAATTGAGCATAGGCAAGAAAAATAATAGGGCCTGAATATGCAAGTTTATGAACAAACACTCAGCGACAAACTCAGTGAGGAATCAGAGACGGCATGGCAATGAAAGGGCTAAAATGAACCACACATTAGCGACTAGTTAGAGATAAATCACAGATATAACCGCAATGTATCAGTAACCAATTAGCGACGACACCTAGCTAACATATAGCAACCAATTAGCCAGGACGTAGACGTGGCTATCACCTTTAACACAGGAATGACATAGCAATCAATTGGTGACGACACATAACTATCACATAGCGACCAATTAGCCAGTACGCGAACGCGGCTATCAGCTGTAGCACAGCAAGAACACAGCAATTGATTGGCAACGGCCTTTTGCTATCACACAATGACCAATTAGCCTAGACACAGACGTGCCTATCAGCTGTAGCACTGCCAAGACTCAATGACCGCTCGGCCATGATTGTTAGCAATCACAGAGCAACCAATTAGCCAAGACGCAAACGTGGCTATCAGTGTAAGCATAGCGTGGATGCAACGACGACATTCAGTGATGCCATAGCTACCAAATAAAGATGAATAGGGATGTCACTACACAGCAATGACCTACACCACTTTCATTGTCACAACAATGACCTACACCCCTTTCATTGCCAGCGATGAACTTACGAGCACATGAATCCATCACTATATTAGCGAGAGATCAATGACAAAGGTCATTTCCTCGTTATACAGTGACTTGTACCAGGCGACGGATCTTGTCATCGTGGATGGCTAGCTGATCTGTTGCTAATATTGGCGGATATGTTTTAGCGACGAATTAGCTAGGTAAACTTTCATCACTGATTACTTTATTTTTTGTTGTGTGTGCACAATCATTAAACGCAAATGCTGTTGGGTACTACCATAATATCATGTGCCAAAGTTGCCATGTAGTGTATATTGAAAAATAAATATTGAATACTTAAAAGAATTGTAATAATAATTGTGCAGACCATAGAAAAGCACAAAACGTTCATTAATGCTTGACATTTTTTTTTTCCAAAACTAATTCTCTAATATGACTACATATGTGATAAAATTATATTATGTATTTGATGTAGAAAAATAATTCAACTAAAAACATTGAAGGAAATAAACTTATTTCACAAAAAAAGAGGAAAAAAGGAAAAAAGAAAAAACAAAGCACTTGAAAGCTGCTTGAATACAGCTCACTCCAAGAGCAACAATGAGATCTTTTTTTTTTTTTTTTTTTTTTTTTTTTTTTTTTTTTTTTCTAGAAAAGATTGCAATGAAGACTTTTGGAAAGAAAAGTTCTTATCAGGACTCCCGAAAGCCTTTGCAGAAAGAATGAGAAATCGGCTTAAAGCCAAATATGAAAACAATATTCCTTATTCTCAGCTTGAATATGGAGATTTAGCTTCTGAAGTTGTTGCAGAAGGGATTTCATTCTGCAATGATATTAAGCTAAAACGCCAAATTGAATCTGAAAAGAAAGGAAGCCGAGAAATTCTCGGAGATTTCTGTGAACAAATAGGTTATTATCCTATCCAATATCCTAAAAAGGATGAAAACAAAACTTGGAAAAGAAAACGCCATAAAGAGCAGTTTTTCAAGTATAAAAGAAAAAATAAAACTAAATCTGACCCTAAAGAGAAGCTTAAAGTTTCTAAGGGAAAGAAGCAAACGAAAAAGATCGTTATTTGTTGGCGATGCGGCCAAATTGGTCACTATGCTAACAAATGCAAAGTTAAAAAGAAGTTAGAATCTTTAGATCTTGATGAAGGCCTTAAAAGAAGTCTTTGCAAGATTTTCCTCAATGAGAAAGGAGAAGACTTATATGTCAATATTGTCTCCAAAGATTCAGATACGGAAGAAAAATCTGATGAATCCGCTTATAGTGGACCTGATTATGAATCAGAACATTCTGATGAAGAGTGTGGCGAATTTTGCGAATGCGCAAAATGTTACGTCAAAAACTTTAATCTGAGC
>JACFYI010003761.1:63152-74154 GCA_014898755.1 Handroanthus guayacan
TTATTTTTAAAATAAAATCTAATATTTTATAAATTCTAAAACATCTTACAAGATATATAATCTTATAAGATATTTTAAATAAGTTTGGCCAAACACCCTATATCAAAAACATGTGAAGATATTAAGGACTAAATTGTTAAAATACGGACATAAAAGTTTTTAAAATTTATAAGATGTTAATAATGATGATTGAGAAAAATATGTTAAGATTTTAAGAGTAAGTTAAGAATTGAACTTCTTATTTTTCTAATGAGAAAAGAAAATTTTTTGGTTCTATTTGGTATGCTTTATTTAATACTTCATTTTGGTGTGTTATTTGGCAATTCAGATAAGACCCTCTATTTTAATACATGTGTTTCATCTCCTATTCTATTTGTAAGATGCATGTCAAATGCATTAAATATTTGCTTATAAATACATAGGATTTTGGATGGGATTCACTTACCATGCATTTAAACAATAAAATATGACATGAAATATTAATTGAAGCAAAGGATCTCAATTGATTATATTGTATGTATTATTTAATCTCCCTAAAAATACCCCTATTTAGTGCCAGTGGCAACTATCAATACATGCCTACTATATCACTATAATGCATCGAGAAATTAATTATCACTAATTTCACCACTCACAACCCACGGTATTTATTTTATTGTGTACGTCTATATTTCCTTTTTCATGTTATAGTCATTTTTGCCTTTCGTCATTTTTTATGGTAAAAATTTTCAATTTCTTTAAAATTGTTGCCATAGATGGATTCTTAAGCTCTTCAGTGTTATTCAGATATGTAATGTATAATATTTTCTATTCGTTTCAAGTTCATTTGCTCAATTAATCATGCACCTTCATTGTGAACAGCATTTTAAAAATTGAAGAAAAGTTATTAATAACTTTTATTTCAAATCACTTTAAAATGTGGTAGTGTGAGTCGGGTTCATTTATTTCCAATTAATACAATTATTATATACATGCAAAATCCCATATCTTCATGTACAACTGTACTATATTAGATGTTTCCATTATGCTCCTATACATCTATACTGTATATAAAACATATATCAAATCCTTGGTGGTATACATTTTCATGTAATGTTCCTAAAATACCCCTCAATACTAACTCGTTCTAATAATCACCTACATTCTACTAAAAACTATGTCAACTCATATCTTATTTGATTAGTTATATATGTGTAATGTCATATTTTAATTATTAATGGTTAAATCGACTTTCTCACCTTATTCTCTATCTGATCAGTTGTACTTTATCCTATTTACTTTCAATTGTATCACTTCACCCCTTGTGCTCTCAATGCTCTCAATTTTATTGTAATTGTTTGACTTCATTAAATCTCCTCCATTTATATAATACCATTATTTTTAAACTCTTAAATGCCCAAAATGCCCGGACTTTTATGTCTTATTCATTTAAACTTATTTTCCCAAATTTATTGTTACCTCCTTATGGCGTTCAGTATCGCCTTCCCCAAATTGAAGAAGCCTAAAACAAGCACAATTAAATTACATTTGGTTCCAAATATTATCTAGCCCACCTATTTGGAAAGTTAATGAATCAGTACGAGAGCATACATTTATGACTTTATGTCTTCTCAAATGGTTTACAAAATAGGTATGAACTGATTTTTAAATGGTGGGTCTTTATATTATAATCTTTTGTATATATGTTAGTTTTTTAACATTAATTTTATTTATGTTATTTTGTGACCTCTTTTGTTTGTCTTTTGAAAGAAGCTATTTAAATCTATATCAAATTTTTACTTATGGTTTGAGAAATCTTAGTACAAATTTGATTTTAATTTAAACGTAATAACTATTTATATAGTTGGTTCACTTACACATTATATATGTGTGTATTAATTTCATAAGGGTGTTTTGGGTGTATTGGTGTTAATGAGGAGGCTAAATAGTTTTGGCATGGTCTGTCCTAACGGAAATGGGAAGAAGTTTAATGGAGTTAAAAAATTGAAGCAAAGTTAAAAGGGCCAAAGTAATGCAATTAAGAGTGTAGTACACGAAGGCAAGGGAGAATTTCCCCAATTAGTATTGAATACGTAAAGATTAAGTGTGTATTATACGTACCTTAGTATATATTGCTTATTTTTTCTATTATTTTATGCATACGCATTGAGTATACGCTGGATGGTAATTATATATAGGAATAATTACCTCAACACACCTTGAGATTCAATATAACTATCAAAACACCTACTTAAGGTTTTGAAATTACCATTACACCCCTGAGGTTGGATAGTTACCATTATATCACCTCCCCTGAAAACATTACAAGTAGACTCCCTGAATAAAAAGGTATAGTTGTAATATATGCAAAAGATTAGGGTATGTAACTATAATATATGCATACATTCTGAGGGTGTAACTATAATATGTACATACTTTCAGGGAGTGTAATTGTAATTATCTATTAGTTGAACTATATAGTAAGAAGTGTAATAATAATTATTTAAACCTTAGAGGGCATTTTGAAATTTATGATCAACCCCAGGGCGTGCAGGTAATTATCTCTTATACACAAGTTAAATTTGGTTGCCTGGCGGTAACACTAGTACCCACACACACACATCGCACACATATACACATCACACACTTATATCTACTGTATTTTAATTATTAAATATAAACGCATTGAAACTGTGACGCCACTAGTTCATAATTAAACAGAGCCCACCATGTTGAATTAAGATGATTGAGTAATTATAAGAGGAATAGAATTACATCTGCAATGCAGTCGACTGGGTTCAACTAGCTGCTAGGTCTGATTTGAGAACCATTTCTCTGAAATACATTTATATTTATAATAGGAAATGGAAAATGATTGGAAAATAAAATAGCCAATTAAAATAAAAGACTTGAACTGAGGGTATTATAATCAATTAGACTATAAAATATTGTTCTTATTAGCCACTTAACATCGCTCTAACTCACAAACAAAAAGAAGACACACAGATACAGGCGTGTGTGTGCGTGTTGAAGGGTATGGGGATTGTGGGGGCTATATGTATTATGTACATGTATGCGTGTATATATTTATGTGTATGTATGTACATATACATATATATATATCAGAGATACGAAGGTTAGATCTGAAGACAAGTCTATGCCATTTCCTAGTGATGATGATCAGTTAATCCTATTGTGAACAGTTTTATGTCAGCTCACTTTTTTTCCACTCCTTTAATTCAGTGAATCAGATTGCTCCTGCTGCACACTTCTCAGCTAAAATTCATTATTAAAAGACAAAACTTACTCCGGACATTTATCCGTTCTTCTAACATAAATTTTTCAATTTTACCTTTTCTTCTCCAATTTGGAGGAATGCAGATTGTAGCTAGAAATAAATTATTGCATATGCTTATTTTTTTTTCTACTATATGGGTAGCTTGAGAAAATTTCATTGCTCCATTGAAGTATTGTTGAAAACTAATTCACATGCAAAGTGGGTGATATTAATTCCTTCGTAGCAGATCTAATGTCATTCGAAGCCTGACTCGTCTATGAACTAGTTTTGTGAATCGTACGAAGTAAACTTCACATATATCCCGTAAATTGCACAAGCAACTCTTCTTTCTTTGTGGACAATTACGATGATTCATGCCTTTCCGTGCCTTAAAACCTTAGAGTCTAGAATTCGATGATATATTCTCTAACAACACCTACACATAGAATTAGAGTTTGAGGGAGAGTCTATCTTCCTAGGATTATGGGTTGTTGTTCCCTAGAAGGACTCTCCTATTTATTGAATCCGAAACGCCTAAAATCCTATTCCCAACTTATGGACTCAGGTCTTATTTGAATGCCTTGTTGGGTGGTGGTTTGCATGTCCAATCCAATTACTTACAAGTTTTAATAATTTCTAAATAGATAAAATAGAGGCATTGTATATGTGGCTAGTTAACTGTAGTTCACTAACATTCCTCTATTGGACTATAACTCACAAACCTGTTTGTTCGATGGTTAATTACCAAGTAAATTGAAACACTATAAGAAAACACATTTTCACTAACAAAAATTTTCAGCAGACAAGATTTTATCGCAGATAGACGAAATATATCACAGGTTTGTGATGGAATACTTTTGATATGAGCAAAATATGTATGAGTGAGGACACTTATGATGAACTTGTGATAAATTTTATTAAAATTATTTTAGTTTGTGACGGAAAAAACCATCACAAAAGTTATTTCTTGATGGTATTCAATCCCATCATAGAACTAATCACTAACAGGGTCTAATTAGTCTTCAAGTTTGACCTTAGCCTTTAGTCGCTCAATGCAATACGTTTGAGCTGCAAAGATTATATGGGCTACGTGAGTGGCTTTGGTTTGATTCGACAACTAGCCTCTTTGTTGCCTAGAGCAAGTTTATGAGGTTAGGGCTAACACAGACTATGCACACTACCCAAGCAATCATTGGGTTTTGGCACCTTGTCAATCAAACAATAGTGAGTTACTAGTGCCTGATTGATAAGGCTAACAAAAGGATGCTCGACCATGGGAACCATCTTGTTCAACTTTGGTCTTAGATGATCGACCTGATTGCCCTCAAGGAGTCAGTATCTTATCGACCACAAGCACTCATGTTCGATTGTTTGCACAATCGAGAATGATAGAGTGAGGTTGAACATACATGTATGAGATTCATGTAACCTTTTAGATGTATCCTACAATTGCCATGTGGGACATGATTCCCCAATGTATTCTTACCAACCTCAAGCAATGTTGAATCAAAATTAACATGTGAAAGAAGATGAAAGACTAGTATTCTTTCAAGAGAATTTAAATATATACATACACAGTAAACTATAACTCATAATGTAGTTTCAACTTCTAACAATTATCTAAACCACTACAAAAAATATAGCAAAATGATAAAAAAAAAAAAAAGTGCAGTGATGTAAAAATTGTCACTAATTCTATATAAATAGTGACAACAAATTTCATTTTGTTACAAAAAAAAAAGTTTTTAAGAAATTTAATAGTGACAACAATGTGTTTGTATTGTCAATATAAATAATTAGTGGCACGTGTATAGTGACTACCTAGTGACAATAAAAATCTTATCATTAAATTATAGTGGCAATCTTTATCGTCACTAGGTTGTTATTATACAAATGTCACTATTGTCGATAGTAACGATCTAGAATACTATTTTTTTTGTCACTAATGAGCTATATAGTGATAACACAAAAACTATTATCACCAAACTCATATAATTAATGACAATGTCAAAGTCATTGTTATTTAAGACTTATTATCAGTGACAATTTTTAAATTGTTAAGACATTTTTTTTTGTCATTGATATTATTTTTTATTTTTTATTTTTTGTGATGATCTAACTCATAATAGAATGTTTAAACATAATAGGAAAAATGACAATGTTCTAAGAAATAAACAATTAGACTTTAATTATTTTATGAACTCAAGTAACGACTTCGTAGTAGGAATAGTGATTGCTTTGTTTCAGTGATTGTGCTTTGCTTTCTTTAACACTCTCCCTCAAGTTTGACGATAAAGATCTTGAACAACCAACATGGACATCAAAAATTGAAGACAAGATAAGGATGGGCCTCAATGAACAGATCAGTCAACTGAAGCCATACAAGCTCATTAGTAGAAGAATAGGATATGGTCATTTGTTTCTTAACCTTCTATGCAACAAGTAATCACCTAGGGAAACACAATGGTGTGTCAACACCCTTACTCCAATCTACATTCGAGAATGCCTTGAGTCAAAGAGATAAGCTAGATAAGAAGAAAAGACCTTGATGAAAGCTCCCCTTAAGACATCTGAGCAGTACTAAGATAAGATGCACATGACAAGCTAGAAATTCGCTTAGTTGATGGATCACAAAAGCAATGTCAGGTTGGGACACTGTAAGGTGGAGCAACTTTTCAACAAATCTACAACAAGAGAAAGGATCTTTAAAAGGTTTAGCATCAACAACTTTAAGACATAGCTGTAGATTCCTGGAAGTGTGAAGAGGCATGCATGCAAGAAACCCCATATCTTTTAAGAGCTATAACATATATTGATGTTGTGTTAGCGCAATGCCAATGTGGGATCCAACTATCTTTAGTCAAGAAAAAACTTTAAGTTCCCCAATTCCTTAAGCTTAACCTGTGAGTCAAGCTGTTTTCGATAACATTGACGGTAGCAAGCAAGGAACCATTGAGGATTATTTCACATACATACACAACAGGTGCTGCAAATGTTGGACTAGTGCCCTTGGTAAAAAGAGAATGGTCTGCCTTGGATTGACTGAAACCCAAGGGAAGAAGATCTTGCGAGAACTTGTAGAACCACTAGCTCAGTGCCTTTTAAGGCCATAAAGGGATTTGCGCAAATTGCACACCACTTCAGAAGAACTATTACTTGCTAAAACAGTAGCACATTGCCCCAACCTCATATATCCAAGGAGAAGGTCCAAATACACTTATTCACTTAATCAACATTAAGAAAGGTATTGCTAATGTCATGTTGTTAAAGGAGTCATCCATAACTAGTGATAATGGCAAGAAGAAGCTTGACAATAAAGCATCCACTCCTTGCTGGTTATATCCTTTAGCCACAGGCAAGCTTTGTAACATGCAATCAACTAATCCATTTGCATTATGTTTAGTTTTGTAGGGGCAATGACCCCCACAATGTGTTTGTGGAGTTGAAAAGGAATAAAGATGTCAAATAGGTAGGGTCAGCCAGGCCCATCCAGGCTTAGCGTGCGTAAAAGCTCGGATTGGCCTAGCTTGCTTCGGTTCTTTTAGTGGACTGGTTAAATTTGGCCTAAGTCCTCCTTCATACCAGGTCCAATAATATGGATTTGGGATTGGATTAGGTCGCTGGCCTGGTTGAACCAAGATCAGGTTTAACCTAGTTCGTAAGTAGGCTGGTTCTAAACCGGCACACTTAAATATTAAAACAAATTAAGAAAAAGCTATGAGCTAGTACCTATAGTAGTAGCCTCAGCAAGGCTGCACTAATTAAGTAGTCAAGCGGCCTAAGCCTGGCCAACCAATGGCTATGCAACTATTGGCTGAGATAGCCACAATTTGTTTAACTTGTAGTCGTTGATCATTTGGTCAATGACTCTTATTTCTTTACTAGCTATTTTTTGAAAAAGAAGAAGAAAAGAAATACTCTTTTTCATCTTGAATTCTTTTGGTAAGAGCTAAAACATCATTTATATTAGGAATAAAAAGACCCATGTAAAGCGAGAATAATCATCCACCACAATAAGAGCGTATTTCATATCACGTAAAGAGATAGTATTAACTGGTGCAAACGAATCAATATAAAAAAGCTCAAGTGGTCTTGAGATGCTAACATCATATCTGGACTTGAAGGAAGGGCAAACTTGCTTATCTTTTTTACACGCACCACAAACCTTATCCTTTGAGAAATTTAGTATTGGTACTTATTTGACAAAGTCCTTTCTGGTGATGTGAGAGATTAGCTTCATGTTTACATGGCTTAATCTTCTATGCCACTTTCAATTTTCATCTTTTGATGCAACTAAACACTTGACATCTTGAGAGATAAGATTATCTAAAGAAATGTAATAGGTTTTTCCAGTCCTGGTAGCAATAAAAATAGTTTTTTGTCCAATTTAACAATGCAGCGAGTGGGATAAAAAAGAACTTGATAACCACTGTCACATGACTGACTTATGCTTAGTAGGTTATGCTTAAGGCTCTCAACAAGCTGAACGTTTTCAATAGTAATACCAAGATTCTTATCAATTGTACCTTTTTCAATAATGCATCCTTTGCTATTGTCAGTGAAAGTGACATCACCCTCATGGCACTAACTAACTTTCAGAAATAGGGACGCATCCCCAGTCATATATTTGTAACTTCCACTATTAAGTTACCATTTGTTTTTCTGGGAAAATTCCCATGCTTGTTCGTGCAATAAAGTTTATTCTGATTTAGGTACCCACTTAATGTTGGGTCCTTTGATGTTAGAGATAGTAGGTATCCAAATAAATTCTATACAAATAAGTCCTTTAATGGGACATGTCCAATTCAAGTACCGTTGTATTCTGCAAGTAAAACAAATTTTTTTTTTTGTATGTTTCCTGTCTATAGAATTGGAATAAATTCTGAAAATAGTATAATTACTGGTGTTTCTCTTATACAACTTAGGATCCTTTTTCATGCTTGTATGTTGTTTACAATGTCTAGTATCATGACCAAAAATTTTCTCACTGGATTTCTCAATAGAGAAATTTGAAATACCAGATGAACAACTAGCACAGTTTCCAATACAAGATGAACTTAATTTAAGATCTTTTTGCTTTATATCCTTTTCCATTTTAGAAATTTATTTTTTAAGTGAAGTATTTTCTTGTTTTAAAGAAAGAATTTCTTTTTCACTTTCATAGGCCTTTTTCTATAGGGAAGAGTTCTCCTTTTCTAACTAAACATTTTCCTTCTTTAAGTTTTAAAAAGTTTAACAAATTATTTAATTCACCAAATTTTTCTAAAAGTAGTTTGTTTCTTTTTTTCTAGAATACTTATTTTATTCTCAGAAAAAAAAAAAAATTATCATTAACTTCATCACTAGTATCAACATTGTATTTAAAACTGAAAGAAATACTTACCCCTTTTTTGACTATGAGACATTTTTTCTCATTTTGGAACTCATCATCTGAATCATACCAAGTTAAAATCATGGCCTTTGCTTTTCTTTTTTTATTTTTCTTTGACTTAGGACCTTCTAATTTGATGTGACTGATCTCCTCGCATTCATAGTACCACAATGACAATCTTTTTAGACTTTGGAATGATCCCTTTTTATTGGATTTATTTTTACGATTTCTGCTTCGAAAGTTGCCAAGCTTCTAAATTCTTTTTGTGATCATGGACACTTCTTCCTCAAACACACCTCCATCCTGTTCATCTTTGGTTTCTGATTCAATATCCTATTCAATATTAAAGGCGATATTTTTTTTTTTCTCCGAAATCAAATAATCCATTCTTGTTGAGTAAAGTGATCTCATGGAATGTGAGAGATCTTATTAACTCATTCATCATCATCATGCTTAAGTCTTTTGCCTCGAGAATTGCTGTCACCTCAGGGGTCCAGTAAATTGGTAAGGGCATTACATCATTCACAGACTTGTTTCATTCCTTCATGGGTAATTTGGAGCATGTTCCACATTTGTTTAGCAGTGTCACAATTATGCACTATGTTATACTCTTGTCTGATAAGAGCACAAGCTAGGATGTTTTTATCTTTTGCTTCATGGACATAGATCTTCTTTCTTCTTTAAGGATCTCACTTGATTGATCCACATCAGTAATTTCATCAATATTTTTAAGTGGTCCCTTGTAACCAATTTTTATGATGAACCATAGCTCAAAGTCAATTGCTATGAGAAATTCTTTTATCCGTTCTTTCCATAGAGAGTGATTTGTTCTATCCTATAGTGGAGGTTGGGAGTAAACTAATCTATTTGCAAAGCAGTCAAATGAGTTGGTGGCCATTAGGATCATTGGCTTGAGTTATTAAACCACACTATAGATTACATGGGTCTGGCTCCAATTATTAGAGTATTAAATCCCAAGAAGGTGGGGTGAATTGGAGATTCTATTGTCTGGAAGTGGAACCTTTGGTTCAAAAAAGAAAAAAAGAAAAAAAGACCTTTTGAGAATTGATTTATATTAAGTCCAGTGATAATACTGGTGTATGACTAATGATAATACTAGTGAAATACCAACTTCAAAACAAATAATAAAACGTAGAAAAAATAAATATAATATGAGTTATTTATAGTGATTCAATTTCCCTAACCACTACCTAAGCTTCTCATTAGAATTTTTAACCTACCAAATTATTCAATTATTAATACAATCATTTGTACAAAATGGAATATAAATAATTTGACAAGAACTGAGCTAGAAATTTCCCCATTAAAAGAATAAAATCACTTCTTTCTCTTGAGGAAAAAAAAAGGAAAACGTGGCACTACAGAATGTCACAATCGATTCTTGCACAAGGCCAGAACAATCCTCGGTTTGAACGCCACCAAGGGAACTTCTACTAGTTGTTGTTGTATGACGACTAGTGGACTGATGCTAGACTAACTGCCTGTAACGGTCCCAAAATTTCCATAATTTTATTATTAAACTCCGAAATTCAAAGGGAAAATATTTTACCTCTTCTATCAAAATTGTTTCACAATGAAAATCTTTTCGATACCACCCTTTAGAGATTTTTCTTGCAATAAAAAATATTTCATCACATTCACTAAAATTTTTCTTGCACACATAATCTATCAAATGCATTGTTTAGACCCAAGGAAAATTTATTTGAGCCTAAACCTTTGGCCCAAAATTTCTCTAGCCCAATCAATATTTCAAAAATAAAATGAAATATATATATGTATGGAAAATCATGATCTTTTCCAGTTTATTAGGGATCTATATCCCATATTTTTAGGATATAATTCTGGCTTTTTAGGTATAAATTATTCCTGATTTTTTGCCTTCTTTCCTTAGCTATATAATTCCTTTTTTTCTCTTGTTTGTTTCCTTATTTTTCTTTGTACTGTTCTCCTATAAAACATTTACACTTCTTCTGATTATTCAATGAAAAAGATTCATTCTTCTTCACAAATTCACACGCTACCAGAGTAGCACCTCTGAACCTCTAAACATTCTTCTTCTTTTTCAACCTTGACATGGCTGAAGATAAACGAGCCGAGTGCCTATCAGGAAATCTGACAAAGTCTGGTAACCTGGGCAGACCAGAGAATGTCCAAATTCCCATTACAGGTCACAAACTGAATGGGAACAATTATGTTTAGTGGTCTTAATAAGTGAAAATGTTCATTTGTGGGCGTGGAAAGGACGAGTACCTCACAAATGAAATTGTTCCTCCAAAACCTGATGATCCGAAATACCGAACGTGGAAGATACAAAACAATCTTATGATGTCTTGGTTGGTCAATTCTATGACCAA
>JACFYI010003761.1:74254-90237 GCA_014898755.1 Handroanthus guayacan
ATGGATTGTAGATTCAGGCGCATCAGATCATATGACGGGAGACAGATCACTATTCTGTGACTACAAGCCTAGCCAAAGTGACTCCACTATAAAAACTGCCGATGGGTCACTTTCTAAAGTTGTTGGTACAGGTTCTATTTTTATATCAAAGAATATCATCCTGCGTTCTATCCTTTATGTTCCAAATCTTGATTGCAACCTATTATCTGTTAGTAAGATAACTCAGGATCATAATTGGGTTGCTAAATTCTCTGCAAATTTGTGTGAATTTCAGGATTTGAGCTTGGGGAGGATGATTGGCAATGCTAAGGAAAATTCCAAACTATTTCTACTTAAGAGTGATGTTTCTCAAACGAATAATGCCGTGAGTGTTGAATTTGACAAGAATCTTCCTGAAAATTCCAATAATAATAGTGCAATTATGTTGTGGTATTATCGATTAGGCCACCCTAGTTTCTTGTATCTCCAAAAATTGTTTCCTCGTTTGTTTATCAATAAAAGTCTAGGAAATTTTTCATGTAAAGTTTGTCAATTTTCAAAACACACACGTGCATCATATCGTACTCTTTCATATAAAGCTTCAAAACCTTTTTTGATAATCCATAGTGATGTTTGGGGACCATCGAGAGTCAGAAGTGTTACTAGATCTAGATGGTTTGCATCATTTGTGGATGATCACATTAGGCTCACATGGCTTTTCTTATGAAAGACAAGTCTAAAGTTGGGTCGATTTTTCAAAAATTCAACCTCATGGTCCAAACTCAACTCCATACTCAAATCCAGATCCTAAAAACTGATAATGCAAAAGAGTATTTTGAAAAGACCCTAGCAGAGTCTCTCATAAACCAGGGGATTGTTCACCGAAGCTCATGTGTTGATACACCCCAACAAAATGGGATTGCGGAGAGAAAAAATTGTCATCTTTTAGAAGTAACCAAGTCTCTCATGTTCACTACACATGTTCCAAAAATATTCTGGGGGGAAGCAATGTTAACGGCCACCTATTTGATAAATAGAATGCCTTCTCGAGTCCTAAACTTCAAAACACCTGTCCAGATCCTCTAAACTCTTTCTCGAACACCTGTGTTTTATCTACTCTTGCTACAAAGGTCTTTGGATGCTCTTCATTTGTTCATATTCCTCACCACTAACGAAGTAAACTTGACCCAAAACCACTCAAGTGCATTTTTGTAGGGTACTCTTCAAACCAAGAAGGGTACAAATGTTATTGCCCTCTAACTCGAAAGTTTTATAGTACCATGGATGTTACATTCATTGAGAATCAGCCTTATTACCACACTGGTATTCAAAGGGAGAATGAGTTGTTGGAATACTAGCTCATACCTCAGCCTGAACCATTAGAGTCATTTTCGTTTGAACCTATTCCACCCAATCATGAGTCTTATATGCCCGAGTCTTTCCCATCTATTTCGTCTCTTTCTGAGCCACCTCAACAAACTACTACAACTCCTGTTATGCCAATTACTCATTCTCAGCCTGAAAAACATCCTCAAACAGAACTTCGTATCTACTCTAGAAGAACTAAACCTTATGAAGAAAAAGAACTGGAATTTTTCGAAGCCAGCCATGAGACCGACCCGGATCAAACTCAACATTCACCAGGTAATCTAGACCTTAATCCCACTGCTATTGATGACAGACCAATTGCTTTAAGAAAAGGGAAAAAGACTTGTACAGATCATCCGATCAACAATTTTGTCTCTTATAAAAATCTGTCACCTAGCCACTTTGCCTTTATTAGTAATTTGGACAATATCCGTGTCCCTAGCACCATTCATGAGGCTCTTCAATCACTAGACTGGAAGGCTACTATTATGGAGGAAATAACAGCATTGGAAAAGAATGGAACTTGGGAGATGCAGCAACTACTACTTGGCAAACATCAAATGGGTTGTAAGTGGATTTTTACAGTCAAACACAATGCAAACGGGAGTATGAAAAGGCTTAAAGCCATGTTAGTTGCAAAAGGATTTACTCAATCCTATGGAATAGATTATCAAGAGACTTTTACACCCGTAGCTAAACTAAACTCTGTTCAGGTATTGTTCTCCCTTGCTTCAAATCTCGACTGGCCTTTGTATCAGTTAGACATGAAAAATGCCTTCCTTAATGGAGACTTAGAAGAGGAGGCCTATATGGAGATACCACCCGGATTCGACAAAGGATTTCCACCAGGTAAAGCATGCAAACTAAAGAAATCCTCGTATGGGCTTAAGCAATCTCCAAGGGCATGTGATTCACCAAAGCTGTAAAAAGGTTCGGGTATAGTCAAAGCCAGACTGATCACACTATGTTTATCAAACATACACATGTTAAGAAAAAGGCAATACTCATTGTGTATGTTGATGACATAATCTTGACTAGAGATGATATAGAGGAAATAAGGAGATTAAAAGAGTATTTGGTAAAGGAATTTGAAATTAAAGACCTAGGGAACCTCAAGTATTTCCTAAGGATGGAGGTAGCTCGATCGAAAATGGGCATTACAGTCTCATAGCGAAAGTATGTATTAGACTTACTAAAGGAAACTAGAATGCTAGGCTGCGAACTAGCCACTACTCCAATGGATCCAAACTTAAAGATAGGGAGGAAAGAAGACAATGCTCCAGTTGACAAGGGCAGGGATCAAAAGTTGGTGGGCAAACTCATTTATCTCTCACACACTAAACCTAATATCAGTTTTCCGATTAGTTCTGTAAGTCAGTTCATGAACAATCCAACAAAAGAGCACATAGAAGCTGTGTACAGAATCCTCAGTTACTTGAAAATGACTCCTGGACAAAGCCTATTCTTCAAGAAAATAGCAAATCAGGAAATTGAAGTCTACAGCGATGCAGACTGGGCTGGCTCAGCGTTAGATAGAAGGTCAACTACTGGATATTGTACCTTTGTTTGGGACAATTTGGTCACTTGGAAGAGCACGAAGCAAGCTGTAGTATCTCGGAGCAGTGCAGAAGCAAAATTTAGGGCTCTTGCTCGTGGAATATGCGAGGGAATGTGGCTTAAGAAATTACTTGAAGAACTTCAAATACAAAGTTCTAGGCCCATGAAAGTAATGTGTGATAATCAATCAGCTATTAATATAGCCAAGAACCCTATTCATCATGATAGAACGAAGCATGTTGAAATCGACAAACACTTTATCAAGGAAAAGATAGAGGGTGGAATTATTTCTCTTCAGTATGTTCCAACAAGACGACAAGCTGCAGATATCTTGACTAAGGCACTGATTCGAAAAACATTTGATGAAATCAATTCCAACCTAGGTTTGATCAATATCTACAACCTAGCTTGGAGGGGAGTGTGGAAAATCATGATCTTCTCCAGTTTATTAGGAATCTATATCCCACATTTTTAGATGTAATTCTGGCTTTTAGGGTGTAAATTATTCCTGATTTTTTGCCTTCTTTCCTTTGCTGTATAGTTCCCTTTTTTCTCTTATTTGTTTCCTTATATTTCTTTGTACTGTTCTCCTATAAAATCTGTACACTTCTTCTGATTATTCAATGAAAAAGATTCATTCTTCTTCACAAATTTACAATATATATATGTATAGAATGGCCGGCCAACACCCTCTTAAATTGGGAAAATATCTACAATATTTTAATGACATAAAGTCTTGGCCAACTCTTATTTCATGTGAGAGGAAAATGGAAGACTAAACCAAATTTTGATACCTCAACCTACCCCAAAGTTTTCTAAAATTATTAAAGAACCCCAAGCTTCAATTATAAATAGGGGGCTTTGGGATTGAAAACTTTGCACCACTCCACACTTTGCTAGCTTCTTGCAAGACTTCATCATTTTCTTCTCCTCTTGCTATCTTTATGTGTGTGTGTGTATAAATGCATCCATATACATATCTTCATCTATATATCTCCATCTATATATATATATATATATCTTCCATTACTTATAAAAACATATTTATAATACCAAAGTTTCAAAGATAGTAAGGACTTAAAGTTACCAAACAAAAGGAGAAGACTAAGGCAATGCACACTGGGTAAGGTTTAATGTTTAACTTGTTAGGAATTTTATATAAATGGGTGATATAATGATAAGATGATCTTTGATGAAAATAGGTGGATTAACTTGGAGGATTTGAAGTCTTTTCTTGAAAACTTGTAAAGCTTAAGGATTGAAGAATAAGGTGAGAATTATGACTATTTGCCCTTTTATAATGAAATCCTTGCATCATGATTCCCTCCCTTTGCTTGGATTGAAATAAGCTTGAACTTGAACATGATATTGCTATCCCTATAAATTATGGATCCCTTGCTATGTTTGATGAGGATTATGGACCTTTGAACTTAATGTGACCATTGTTTTCTTAATCTGTAATCTCTAAAACTTTGTGGTTGAAACTCTTGGACATATGATACTCAAAATGACTCCCTACAAAATTTTGGCTATTATCTAAATATCTTGTGAATGATAATCCATACATACTCTTGGATCTTTTGAAATCTAATGTGATTACTATCCTTATTTGACAAATGATCACATTGAGATATGGATCCTTGGATATTCTTACAAAGTATGTGTATTTGTTGGAGAAAAGAGGTTATCGATTTTGAAGGTTTATAGTTCTTTTGTGAGTTTTTACCATGAAAATCAAAGTTGGAAAACTTTTTGCCATATTCGAACTTTTAAAATACTGAATGATTAAATGAATACAATAAATGCTATATTAGATAAGCCACTTTTAGAAAAAAAATTTCAAATTTCCAAAAAAAAAAAAGAAAAAAAAAAGATAGTGCGTCCATGCCTGTTTCCAAGTGCGGTTGCGCCCAGTCGAAAAGCCCTTTTAAGTGTTTTGACCTCTTTTTGGCCTTAATATGTCCATGGTTTACTCCTTTAAAATATTTTGAGTTTCAAACATGATTTTTTATGTCCAAGGTTTGAATCAAATAAAAATATTTGCATCCGAGATTGATCGAATTTTCATATTGGTTGAATCAAACTAATTGTAATTGATTGATTCTCATTGTGTACCATCCTACGGATGAGATTGTATATGTCCAATATTTATCTGAAATTTTGAATTGTTTGAATCGGACATATTATTATAAATGTGAACCCTATTGATTGATTATATTGTTAGGCCCTAGGAAGTTTCAGAAGAGACAGTTGGGTAGTATTGGACCGCAATGGATCTCCTAGAGGGCTTTTCTATTGTGGACAGTTCCACAATTGCCTGGAAGTAGGCTTTCCAGGGAACTGATCTAAAGGCACGTGGTCGACCATGCTAATTAGCTATATAGTTACTTCCCTGACCATCTGAGCCGCCACTTGAGGGAGAGGCTAAAGGGATAAGGTGTTGACTCAAATTGAGTCAATCTGATTGATTTATATTGTATATATGTTTGAGAGTGACAAATCCACCAAGTACTAATTCTGTCATTTCTGATTAATTGTATGTATATCATTGAGCTTCTAAACTTATTGATAGAATTAGCTCTTGTCTATTGAACTTCTGAATTTACTATGTGATTTATCTCTCATTTTTTGGACTTCCGAGCTCATTATTTAATTCATACTCAATTATTAGACGACTTTCTGATCTTGATTATCGATCCATCTCTCAATTATTAAAATCCTAAAATTTTCTGCCAAAACCGTCTCTTGATACATTACTGTTCTCTTCCCAACCATAACTCCTTACTAAGTCATTAGGACTTACCCTTTAAATTTTAACATATGTAGGTAATTAAGTTTTTGGAATTCCACTAAGCTTGGAGATTTTAGGTTACTCGATTTTTATGTATGACCTTTTGTTAGTATGTAACGGTTGAAATATTGAACTCGTAGGAAGAATCATTTAAAAATGTAATTGTAAGGAATTATTTCGAATATATGTCTATGAGTTTGATATGGAATTGTAATCTATAATTCGAGTTGGAGACATTTTGTTACGAAATTGAAAATTCGTAATAGTTGGTAGTATTTATATATACCCATAAACTTATGATGTATTAGTACGTCATTGTTGTAAAGTTCGGTATCTTATGAAATATTGGAATTTTGAGGCTCGAAATGAATATGTATTTGATCGGATTGAATAGAATTCTGCTACATCGTAATTTGAGATTTAAAATTCTATAATTCCCTTTCCTGGCAATGCCTTGGCCTAGGAACGGATGCTCTAAGTTCGGGTCGTTACACTATTGCTTCACCAAACATGTATTGAACTCTCCTTCCAGACTCGTACTTCAAGTCTCAGGCACTGCTTCCATTTTATTTATAGAGAAAGGCCAATCGTAGTTAGAGCTATGTTATGAGCAAATTAAGGAATATTTTGTTGAGAAAATCTATATTGTAACATTAGAGAGAGATCTCCCAGACTTGGTGAAAGTTTCAATAATTGAAAAGAGATCTCGTAAATTTGGTAAAACTCTGAAAGATACAATTTGCATGAATAAGGTCACGTGTTATACTACAAGATAGGAACAAATTTTTTACCAAATCAATTTTGCATTAATTAATGTGGTTCAAAAACTTATCCAAGTTAATTATCAAAGGCTAGAGAATGTCATCATCAATAAGTTTCCAACGGATATGATATTGAATCAGAATTGAGATGTGAAAGAGGATGAAAGACTTGTATTCATTCAAGAGACTTTAGAGAAAAATATCTAGACGAAAGAAGAAGAAAACTCCAAATGCATTTTCAACTCCTAACAATTATCTAAACTAACACATAATAGAACATTTAAGCATAACCAAAAAACCAATAGACTCCCTAAAAATAAATAGTTAGACTGTAGTTCTTTTATGAACTCAAGAAGCGACTTCGCAGTAGGAACAACGACTTTGCTGTGTTTTCGAATTTGTCACTTTTAACATTTTCGGGACATTTCGAAATATTTTTTGAAATATTTGTTTGCCAAGTGTATGCTGTTTCAATTAAAAGTGATGACATAATATCATGAACTTTCCATTATTTTTTTTAAAAAAAATAATAATATAAAAACAAATATTTGTAGATGGTCGTAGCTCATAGAAACACAAATTAATACTTCTCATTTCCTATTAAAAAATTATTTATTAGGGATAGGAACACTTCATCATTCATACTATGACCATTCTTATACTTCATTCACCAAACTTTCCCTATAAAATAATTGAATTTTGACAAATAAAAAATTTCCAGTAGTACTAGAAGTTGTCATCAATAATCCAAAATTCACAACCATGATGGAAGGGGTGGCCAATAATCCAAAAAGCATAGATAAAAATATCACTTATTGTGGTCTATACCATGGTGGATTTTTCACAATCCTCGCTAAAACTATATATCATTGCCATGGTGAAACCATAATAATCCATAACCTCTATTTTTCATTAACATCGATCAGCTACAACTGTGATAATTACTCAAACTTTTTCTGGTGTTTTGCTCAACTTAATTAATTATACTAATCTTCAAAAAGTTGCGCTTTATCATATGAACTCATTTCCCGTGAAATATTTGCAAATACTCCATCCAGGTTCGAACCCTAATTACAATTTAAACAGTATACCATCCACTTTGAAAACCAAAATTATATCCTTTAAGTAATAATCGACATTTATATCGGGATGGAATATATGTAAATATTCTACTAGAAATGAAATGATATGTTAAAGTGTAATTTTTCTGAAAGTTTGTATGGTTGATTGAATATTTAAAAATAATTGGTGAGTAAAGTGTAAAAATAACCATATTTCAAATGGTAAAGTGTAATTATTATTTTTTTGGGATAATTACATTTTACCCCCTGAACTATGACCCTTCTTATATTTTACCCACCAAGCTATTTTTCGCCTCAAACGACCATATCAATTTTCAAAATATTTTTTCGTTGCCCTCTAAACTAGTTTATGGTGGAATATTATGAAATTTTTTCTAAAGATATTATCGACGATTTATAATTGAGGGATAGTATTGCTCAAGAGTTGCATAAGCACAAGAGACGCCAGTGAGCTCCCATCTTTTGCAACGACAAGTCCTATCCTCCGAATGTAACCTAAATCTATGTCCAAAGCAGCATTCTATCTCAAGCTTATCTTTTCTATTCCACGGTGCTTCTCACTAGTTGTAGAACAAAATTACTCCTTAGTTACAAACAACTGGTGGTATCTTTAATAAAAACTCCATAATATTTTACTGAAAACTAGTTTAGGGGAACTTATATGGCGAAAAATAATTCGAATGGTGAAGTGGAAAAAAAATCATACTTCAGGTAGTGAAGTGTAATTATTCTTTTTTTTTTTCAAAGTATTAAAACTTCCATTGGGAAAAATACAAGTGTTGAATGCTGCTGTATATCTAGAACGTATAATTTGATATACTCGTCCGGATGGGAGCTTTAAGAGTTGTGCCAGTTGTCATGAAGACACCACCAGAAGGGAAAGAGACCAATGATAAGAAAATATGGTTAATTTAATTTTAGGATAAATTTAAATGGGTGAAATGAAAGACATGCATTTAAGATCATCAGACCGAGAGGACGATGGGAAAAAAGCATCGGGGACTAAAAATGGAATCAAGTCAAACTGCATTGATTATACTGTAGAATAAATGAGAAAATATGATAATGCATATGTCAAATCAAGATATAACATGTAGATATATAGGTTGCAGATTGCAGCTGATACCCGTCACATTGCAACAATCACCTGGAGATACCATTTACTAGTGCCACCAGAGATTTCTTTTTCTTTTCTTTTTAAGGCTGACCTCGTGGCTCTCATTATGCAATTTAAAAAAGAAAATTACGGCGTTGTTTGTTTACATTTCTCAAAAGCCCCTTTTTTCTTGTCAGAACATGAACAGAAATAGGTAAGTACTTTGGAATCAAAACGCCTTTAGCAAATCTCTTCAAACTCTATCCTACTTATCACTAATATCAATTCTACTATAATCTAGTTGATTTCCGAAAGCAAATACACATAGCAAGTGATAATAGCGGTCACTGAAGTTTCATCTCAATTGCACTTTAATCCCCAACGTTCAACTTTTGATCTTACCATATATGATGTCCCATATTGAGAAAATAAAGAAAAATACCAGTATCATAAATTTATATGCAATCATTGGATATTTTCTTTAAACAAGTTGTTCGTAATTTAATTTCAGATTGCATACAGTGAGGTATTTAGACAAATTTTGCATTCCTAGGCCCCCTCGGGCTTGGGGAATAATAAATGGTATTAAATGAATTACTAGTCGAAGAAAGTTAAGTGTTATACAAAGCAAAGTGGTACGCGTGTGGGAGTTATCTCTTAACTTGCAAGACAAAGTGCTATATGTGCGAAAGTCACCTCTTGAACCTGTAGGAGCCACCTTAAGAGTCTTAGTGTGTGGTGGTCGCTTTCTGAATGAAAAGTGATTGTAATGATCCACATTAGGAAAATAGAGACAAAGCACCATTATATAAGTTGTAGCTAAAAAATCTATGTATAACCATCGAATATCTTTTTTGAATAAGTTATTCACATATTAATTTCAAGTTGCGCATAGTAGAGTTTTAGACAAATCTTGAGTCCCTAGGCACCGTTGGGGCTTGGGCATGACACCATTCTTAATGTCTTTATTTCATTGCATTACAGTCCCTCCAGCCATTTTCAGGTGACTTCTTTAACCTGAATTTTGCACCTGACTAGCTCTTCAATTCCTCATGTTTTATAAGAAATGGAATTCAATCCATAACTCATTTTTTGTGGGGGATTAAAATTGTTTTTCCCGCCATGAACTATTTTTTCCAACGATCGGGTGGAATTTTTTAGCACTACAAGAAGCCACCATGGATTATTCTGAATTGCAAATATAGTAAGCATTGAAGCAAAGGTAACGAAAAATTCATGGTTGAGTCCTTTTGTTAAAAAACTTCTAAAATTCAGTGCTCATGGATTGATTCAAATCCTAAAGATTTTTAGGTGTGAGAACAATGGGGTAAGTTATTTTTTTCCCTCTATGTCAACTTTCATGAATTTTCCCCTAAAGTTTTAAATTGCTATTTGTTTCACAAGTTGCCCGATGATGTAGTTACTTCTAGTGGTATGATCCATCAATGTGTGATCATTTGAAGCATATCATTCATGGACTATGGAGAAATATGAGAAATTGAACGTCAATTTAAACAAGGATAAAAGAACTAGAAGAAGCTGGGAAGGATTTTGGTGATGGGCAATTTTTATCTTTTATTGGATGGTGAGCTGAAAGAAAAATGGATTGAAGCTCTTAAGGGTTAGATTATCTCGTGTTTTTTGCGTTATTTTGAACGTGAAATGTAGGGGAAATATTGCCAAAGAAGGCAATGCTTTTGTATCACTAATCAATCCCCTACTAAGTGATGTATTTAACTTAATTGAGGACTGAATTGCAATTCCTGCAAAACATCAAGGAGTAAAGTGCAACATTCATACTTTAAATTGACTAATTTACCCCCAAGAAAGTCACATGTGCATCATGTGATAAATTCCAACCAGAAAAGTCATTGGAAAATGGCCTGAGGAACTATAAAGGAATGGAATTAGAGCATCGGGGATGATAAGCTTAGGATTGAACGTTCAAGACTGAAGTATAACCAAAGTAAAACTTCATGAACTATTAATGCCATTTCACCTATATATAAACATATACATATAAAAATTATATTCAATCGTTAATTTTTATGAGAGAAGCGATATTACGTTCAATCATACGCCATTATCACTATATGAATACTATTACAAGAACTAAACATAATCAAATATTCGGTAGACAAATGCTATATTTTGGTGGATAAATGCTCACACACTATCAGTGAGATTCGAACTTGCACCTCTTATATGAAAAGAGGAAGACGATGCCACTTCATCCAAATAATAATAGTTTTACATAAAATGCATTATTATAATCAATTTTTTATCTATTAACCCGATAAAAAAAGTTCTCATTTTGACAATTTACAATAAAAATTGTTTTCCTAAAAAAACATAAACAAACATTACCTTCACTTCTTGAAACAATTTCTATCTATCATCCAAAATACAAATAAATATCTATTTCATTGGTCAATCTCACTATCACATTCCTCGGACCCACTTCTAAAACACCATTTTCCAAATATTATTCCGCAAAATAGCTCAGAACACATCCAAAACAGCTCAGAGCATATCCAAACATTACCTAAGTAGTTTTAAGTTCACTAGTCTAGTTGGGACGCTTTATACATGTACATTTAATTAATATATAATTAATATATACATGCATAATTATCTAATTATAAATTAAAGTGATAGTAGTTAAAGTCGCAAGTTAGTCATTATCATGAATATTGTGGTTATGAAGATGTAATTATCATAAATTGCAGTTATGGATAAACAGACATTTTAAAAGCATTACCAAAATGACAATATTCTAGGAAGATCAAGTGAAAATATGACAAAAGAGGGCCAATGCATTATTAACGTGTGATATAGAGAAAGCTTCGAACTTCCCGTCGAAATAGACAAAATGTTGAAGCTGTCAAGAGATTGGAAGTTTGATTCAATCGGACTTGATTGTTCAATTTATTTGAGTCATTAATGGGGTAGAAAGTCGTAGACACCCCAAATCCGGTCACGTCGCAAATATTTCACGTATTAAATGACTTTCATTTGTACATGTTCTACGATAAATTTATTTTTAAGTAATATCGTCCATGACAAATCAATGACACAATCATTGTAAGATTTTCATTGCACGCACAGCCTCAACCGAGCCATTTTTTTGGTTTTGGGTTGGGGCGCGGGGGTGCAAAAACTCTAATCAAAATTATGGAAGTATTGCAATTTTAGTTCCATAAGTTATGTCAATTTCAATTTTCAATCACATATCTAAAATTAAATAAGTATTTTAGTCTCACAATTTTTTAAAGCATTGTAAATTTAGTCCTGCTATTAGTTTCTGAATGGAAAAAGGATAGGCTTGTGCTAGGTTAGTTAATTTTGGAAAAAAAATACAAATTTAGTCTTATAAGTTAGGCAAGTCCTAGTTTTCAGTCACATTTATTTGAAAATTAGTCATTAAAATTTATATTAAATCCCATTTTCTTCTTTTTTTAGTTGTACCCTAGAGTTTTTTGGTTGAAAAATAAATAACCTCCTATTTTTCCTTGTTTTTCCTTGTCTCTCTTCATTAGCAGCTAATTGTCATCTTTCTCCTTTTTTTGGCTCCATTTTATTTCTTTTTTTTCCCCTCCATCTCTCCACCATTTTTTTCCCTTTTTCCTCCAATTTTTTTTTTTTCTTTAGTATAGCTAATATCCATGGAATTGCATTATAAACTTTGAATCTAATGTTAGAACTACGACTTAACAATAGATAATAGTATCAAAAAGTAACACTGGAATTGGATAAATGTATGAAAATAAATTTAAATATGATTCAAGAATTCCAATGTCAGAAAGAAGTTGTACAAAAGGAACCATTTTATGTGGCTGCAACCAAACAAGAATCCCACCATGCAGCCCTAAACAAATTTTTCCTAAAACTAAATCACTAAACATTGTAGGTTGTTGCTAAAAAGCTTCAAAACATGCACCACTAATATAAAAATAAAGAACCAGTTCCGCAGCTTATAACAACAATTAATCCACACATTAACAAAAATATTATCTATCAGTTGACAAAAAATTATCTATCAGTTGGTATCAAAACAATAACGACAAAAGCAAGACTCCCAGCCCACATAATACTTGCTGGAAGTGCTCATAAAAACCCTATCTTCTTCTTCCCATCTCTCTTTGCTTTCCTAGCTTTCGATGCAATTGCATTGAGGTTGGTCATGGTTACAAATATTTTTCACCCCTATGTATGACTGGACAAGCACTTCAAGGGTTCCCAATATGTGGTTCAGCTGAATTTGTCCTTTCCTCAATCGAATAGCACTTGAATTCCATGAATGTTAGTTATTACTGAAAGGAAAACCAAAAAAAGAAAACAAAAAAAAAACAAAAGTGGAGAAAAAAAGGAGGGAAAAAGAAAAAAAAATTGGAGGAAAAAATGAGAAGATGCATGGTAGTTACCTACTAATGAAGAAATACAAGAAAAAAAGGGAAAATAGGAGGTTATTTAATTTATTTTCCAACCAAAAAATTGTAGGGTGCAATTAAAAAAGAAGAAAAACGAGAAAAATAGGATTTAATATCATATTTAATATCTATTAATTTTTTTTTTAAAAAAAAAAGTGGGATTGAAAATCAAAGTTGCTCTAACTTATGGAACTAAAATTGCAACTTTTCCCAGATTTAATCGACGCAACATGTTCCCTATGCTTCTTCTGTCTAAAAGCTAACGGTGGGACTAACTTTGTAATGCCTTAAAAAATTGTAGAATGAAAACATTAATTTTCAAAGAAATGGGTTTGAAAATTGAATTAGCCTAACTTATGAGACTAAAATGGTAATTTCTCTTTTATTCGTGGTTCTCTTTTTTTGTCAAGTTTAGCAATGTTTGACCTAATGTATATTCTTTTGCCTTGAATCCACAAATCAGCTGGTTAACTAGAAAGCCCACTCAAGATGGGATAATTCAAGAGGAAGAAGAAAAGAAAAAGATAAGGCTTGAAACAACTTGTGGAAACATCCTGAATTCCCTTTACAAATGACAGCAACGACTTGCTAAAATTACACTATATGATCAAGGCGATCAACCCCAATAGGTTATATACTATGTATATGCAAATCTAACTTAATTAGGATTCATATTTCTCATCACGTTTCTCCATTTTTGTTGTTTCTTGTTTAGTACCTATTTCATGCTTGATGTTGAGTGGGCTGTCAAAATTCGACCAGCATAAATGTCTTAGGTTCATGTCCCATTTATAAATGTCTCCATACTTATCTCATTTATGTCTGTTTATTGTTCAATTTTTTTTTCTTCTTTTTTTTTTAGGAATAATTATCTCAACACTATTGATATTTGCGTTAATTATGAAAACACTTCATGTTTTTTGAGAAATTATAATAATATCTTTTCTCATGAAATTAATAAGGGGTCTAATTGTAATGTTCAAGTCAATTTATTACACTTTTAGGGGTGTAATTGTGATGTATAGGGGGTATTATTATAACTTTTCGAACTATATATATGGAATGTTTCTGTAGACCAAACTTCAAAGTATGTGGAGGTAAATATTACTCCTTATTTTATTGATTCAAATATTAATATGTGATGTTATTATCATTTCTTTTATATAATAATAATAATAATAATAATAATAATTTATAAGGACAATGGTATCCACTAATAAAAAAGAATGATTGTCAATGTGCACCTGCAGAAATGATTTCATTACCTTAGTTGTGAAGAACAAAAGCGAATGGATCATACAAAAAATTGGTTCATGTCCCCTTTTCCCTTCGTATATGTAAAAGAATTGTCAACTCAGCCCACAAAATTCACACATCTTTCGTTTATTTTTATCCGGCTTTTGACAATACAAATATACCAAACTTCAAACCATTCTGATCCCCACGAAAAACATTTCAATATGTGGATTGTCGACGCTACGTTTTCTTTAATTTTATAGCTATTAAATAATTTCCTTCATTTAGTTATTATTATTATTATTATTATTATTATTATTATTATTATTATTATTATTATTATTATGATTTTGTGACATAATTTCCTTTAGTCAATCTGGAGTTTTTGTAACCAAAAGGTAATTATAACATTATGAGTTTGATTCTTGTCGATATAAATATTTTTGTATCGCATGATAGCTTTGCAGATTTTCCTATCACATGGGTAATTTTGCAAATTCATCGTATCTTTGAGAATTTTCTCTACCGTCTAATAGATGTTGAGTGTAACGCCCCAGGGTCCTAGTGCACTTCCGCCCTAGTTTCCGGGACATTACTCAAAATCGATACTAGGAATAGTTTAGCTAAATACTAAAATTAACATGAATACATTTAAACGGACTTATCTCTCAAATATATTAAATCTAATGAATTCATCTTAAATATATTCATTCTTATAAAACTTATTTTGAATATTCCCATAAAATTCATATTGAATACTTCAATAAACTTATCTCTAATATATTCATCTCAATAGTTATTTGAATATATTATTTTCAATAAAACTTTATTTCAATCAATTCAATAAAACTTATTTTTTATTATTTTGATAAAACTTATTTTAAATTTTTCTATGAAAATTTTCCTTAATTTCTCAGTAGAACTTAGTTTAAATATTTATATAAAGTTTATTTTAATATTCAAATGACATTCCATCTTCATTTCTCGTACAAGAACAACCGTTAATACTAAAACATAAACTTCATAAAACTTAACTAAGCTATAATTTACATCATTTACAAAATTCTAAGTTCAAAACTTACTAACTCTATCTTACATCCATACCATAATTTACATCTTAATATACACTAGGCATAACATTAAGTTTATGAAAATACAACCCGAAATACTAAAAAAAAACTAATCTAGAAGCTCGGCGATTAGGTAGCTCACGATCTCGCCATAAGTATAGGTGTTCGTATGAAGAAACCATCCTCCCAGAGCCCTCGATACTACAAAGTGTAAGTGGACGGAGAACTCAATGCTTCAGCATCGCTCATGATCATCCACAACAAATAAAATAGGAAAACACGACCTCAATTCTGAATTACTCATCTACATATTTTAAAGAGAATTAAAGTAAATCGAGAGACTTAGTAAAAATCATAACAGGAAATCAAGGAATAGGACTCAAGGAATTAATAAAAGATATCGAGTTAAACGTTGACATTCATATCAAAGTTGATAACTCAATCTAATGGAATTGTAAGCTCGGAGAATCAAACCATATCATGAATGTCAAAAATTATTTAGGCTAAACTAGTGATTGGTGGATTTGTCACCCTTATATCTTCAAACATTATCAGCCTTATCCCTCTATTTTGCCTCTCAGGTGGCCGCCCAAGATAAGCCACTAAATAATAG
>JACFYI010003761.1:104272-125263 GCA_014898755.1 Handroanthus guayacan
TTATCTACACTTAATAAGATTTCTAACGAGTATTTTTGGGGCTGATTTGGTGAAAGAAAGCTTGGGTTTCAATGGTTTGAAAGTGAAGAATGTATTATAGTTCACTCCAGAGGGTACCCTTGCTCCCTGGGTGAACTGGCAAGTTCGGTTTCAAAGGTGTTTTTGGCTATTTTTCTCCATGGTTTTGCAAGATTCTTAATCCTAGCACTAACTAAACTTGATAAGGTGTCAAACGACACTTGTTATGAAATTTTTGGATGTAAGGAGGTCAAGTTATAAATTTTTGAAGTTGAGAGTATGACAGATGTCTTCTCTGTTTTAGCCAAAATGGCAGGTTAGATTCAAATGAGTTTTTCTAACATGTCCCTTCTTGTTTTTGGACGATTCTTGATTCTATTAACATCTAGACTCGATGAGGTTTTCAACGGTACCTTATATGCAATTTTTTGAGCAATATAAGTGGATTTTTTGAATTTTAAAATGAGATATGTGCACAGGGCAGTGGCTACCCGAGAACTAAACCATGATTTTCAAAACTCCACTTATTTTATGAAATCACCTAATTACAAATCCCAAATTTGATGATCCAATAAACACCTCATATCCATTAAGTCCATATTTATTATTATCTACAAAAGGAACTCAACCAGTCATTCAACACAATGATATTCAGTCAATCATATAACCCAAGACTAATCAAAAGAACAAGGATTCAAATTCATATCCATGGAATACATCAATAGAGAATCATGGATCACACCATGAATATCATGAGGTAGAGTTAGCTATGATCTTTACCTTGCATATCAAGAGATCAAAGTTGCTTTTTTCTCTAAGTTCCTTCAAGCTATCCTCCTAAAACTCCAAATAAAGGAAATCACTTAATATCTTACTTAAACATGCTATAATCTTTTCAAAATTTAACTTAAACTTACCAAGTTAGATTGATCAAAGGAAGAAGCAAAACCCCTACTAGTTTCCTCTTCACTTTGGGTGATGAAAATGATGGATGAAAGTTGTTGAAAATTTTTCTTTTTCTTTGCTTATATTTTCGGCCAAGGAAGAAGAACATGAGAGGAAAAGTAGCTTCTCTGCAATGCTATCTTTCACACTTGCATTGACTATACATACAAAGTTTAGTCTTGCATTTAGTAGAAGAAGAATAGCATTAAATAAGGTATTAGATGAGTGGGGTGTGTTGGTGCATAGCATTGAATGCATTTGGTGACTAAGGGCATGAGTAAGCTTGTGGTATGATCACTCTTGAATTTTGGCACATGAGAATTATTCAAAGAAGGAGACTTGTCTACACCTTGAGTGTGTGCAAGTGTGTGTGGCCGGTTTTGTGGTTGTTTTCTTTTCTTTTTATTTTTTTCATTTAATTGGAATAAACTTTGGATTTGGATTTTAAAATTAAATAAAATCTTTGGGTTTTAATTCTTGGGTCAAATATACATTAATTTGAATTTGAAATAATATTTTTGGGCCACATTTGAATGAAATAATATTTTTGGGTGCTAAATCAAAATAATTTTGTCGTTTTAAAGTTTTTCGAACAATAGCGATTAAAATTGCTCAAAACGGCGCTAGATTTTGAAATTTTTGAAACTAAGGGTTCGGAAATATAATTGTTAGTATTCTTTGGCCAAAATAACATATACATAAATTTTTGGGTGTAAAACAAATTTTCGAAATTTTTGATTGTGAGAAAAATTTTAAACTGATGAAAAATCGATTACCGATTAGAGTTTTTCTAAAAACATTTTAAAATATTTATCGATTAAAACTAAGGGTTCAAAATTTAATTAGAAAAATTTTTCCACTTTTAAAATTTATTTTAGGAAAATTTTTCGGGTTGTTACAGGGTCAGTGGACTCATGATTTCATATTATCATGTAGGTGATGAGACGATTAGAGATTGATACGAGCTTAATGTTATCATTATTGTATTTTGCCAACGGTCATGTATTTAATTAAGTTGGACTTGTGTAAAAGTTTAAATAAGGCTAGTTGTAATTTTGTGGATCTCATGATGTAATCTTGGATGATTTAAGTTGTAAATTTTTGGATGTTGAACTATGAAGCTATAAATATATTTGGATTTTTTTGTTTATGGTTTGATAGCTAGTTTTTTGTTCGCAAGTAGTGTTCCGGGATCAATGTTCGCTCATTTCGTTCGTTCGTGATCCTGGGGCATTACACAAAATTTTTTACTTTGCAACCCAATCTATTTTTCGGTGGACATATTCTATCGGTAGATGGTATTATATAAAATTTCATAAAGTTCAGGTAGTAAAGTGAAACTTTTTTTATCTTAATATTTATACACATGTCCAGTGTACGAATATTCCCATGGAATATTCCCTGAAAAATGTACTAAAGTTGCAAGGTCAAAGTTTTGCAAAGTTGAGATGGTAAAGTGTAAAATTTTTTTATTAGGTCGCAAAGTGCAAAAACTCCTTTAGTTTGAGTGGCTTAACGTCATTTTTTCTTTTTAATAATTTTTATTCCAGCATAATTCTAATGATGGGCTGGGAAAAAAAATGTAATATTCCTCACAATAAAACAATAATAGTATTTAATATTATTATACTAAGCAACATTTAACATTACTGGATATTATTTCCAATCAACAACTTTTGGAATTTCCACAATAATAACCCAAACATATTTTCGTTTCAAATCATTACTCAGAACAAAAATAAATTTAAAATATTGAAAACTTAAAATGAAACTAAAACCATAATAAACCAATCAAACCCCTTTTATTTCTTGTTCCTCTTATGCTATTATTTATTAAATGGTAATACGGGTAAAGAAATTATTCGGGTACAACATAACGTTAAGAGCATCTCACACCATAAAGAGATTTTGCTTTTAACAAAAAAAGAAAAAAGAAAAAGAGTACGAAACAGTTTAAAGAGTTTGAAGTTAAATTAACTAGAAAAACTAAGGCTTTACTCGCAAGTGAATAGGTGGAAGCCGGCCTATATAATTTAGTAGGGTAAAAATGGGAATTTGAGAAGCTTAAAATTATCAAAATAAAAATTAGAAGTTGAGTTCTTGAGCTCCCAAATGTTCCTTTGAGTTCAAGCTATGCAGGACATCTTCAACGGCACCTCTGTAATCTATTCCTAGAAGTGAAAATCAAATTTTCTTTGTTTTTCTATTTTCTTCATGAATTACACCGTTCAAGTTTCAACTACTTAAGAGTATTATTTCGCCAACATTTATAATGAGAGTTTTTGTCATTTGAAAGATGAGAAAGAAGATGACTTATAAATTACTTTGAAACTCTCGACTCATTCAATGTGTGACATATTTAGGATGAAATTCATTTTGGTCCTTCAATTTTACCCGAGTCTTAAACTTGCCCTCATATTTTTAATTATCTTTGATGTTATCCCTCTATCAAAAGAAGTAAAAGACAGAAATGCCCTCTACCTCCAATTTACTTCATCGCTTTAAACTCAAATTAGTCCCTATACCTTTTCTTAATAATGTTAATTTAGTCCCCCATTGCTAATTTATGATGAAAGTTGCTTCTACACTCTAGATAAAAATTATCAAGATCGTAATTTCGAGGAATTTGTACATATTGCTCGTGATTTCAATTTATTCATAAAAAATGGAGATAAAAATATTTATGAATGATTTATTTATTAATATTTGGTAAACAATTGACTTAAGATGTATATGACTAATCCAAAACTGTAAAGGAGTATTAAATCTGGATCAAACAAAGATAATTTGAGTTTGAATTCGATCTAATCCTATAGAATTTGGGCCATTGATACTAAATTTGAATCTGATAAACATTTGAAACCAATAAAAAATTTGACCCAAATAACAATAAATAATAATTAAATTGAAAAGTAAATATACATTATTTAACAAATAAAATCATTAAAAATATAAATTTATACATTATAAATTGTGAAATAGCATATATTAATTTCACATATATTACATTTATATATGCTATTTTACAAATTTTAATGTATAAATTTATAGATCTATTTTATTTGTTAAATAATGTATTTTTATCTTTTAATGTAATTGTTATATCAGTTGATTTTCTTATCAGATTTTCAACTTTTATTCGATTCGAACTTGGTATTGATTGACAAACCTAGATCCTATATGATCTTGAATCGAATTCGAATATAAAAATTGGTAATCGGATTTGGATTTGAATTATCTTGGAATGATATAGATCCAACCCGTTTAAAGTCCTAGGTTGGGCATATAATTATACAAATTCGACCCATTTACAACTGTAGGTTGGGTGAATACATCAATAACTCATCGGATTACCAAGTATTAGTGAATAAATTATTACTAAATATCTTTTCAGCATTGCTTTTAATGAATGAATTAAAGTCTTAAACACTAAGTAGAGATTCCTAAAAATTAGATAATTCTTATTTAGAGTGCATAAACAAGTTTCATCATAAGTTAGTAATGAGGGATTCAATGAGCATTTGCAATAAAATAAAGGGACTATTTGAGTTTAAAGTGAGTGAGTAAATTGGAGGGTAAAAAGAATTTCTATCATTTTATTTCTTTCCTAACAAAAGCCATAGGAATTTATCTAGAGAGATGACATTGAAGATACTTAAGAACACAAGGACTGATTTGAAATTATAGTCATGTCACTATATGATGATATCCAAGAGGGTCTTGGGAGGAGCCATATAGCCTTCGAGTATCTTTGAAAGTGCCACATGGCCTTTGTTTCCAAAGACAGCACATCTGATGATAGGTGTTCTCTCGCCAATGCTCATGGTGGGAATTTGTTCTGAAAAGTCATCTTGGAGGGAGAGGGAGGGAGGATAATCTAAATTATCTCAAACTCTCGACTTTTTGATGTGGGACAAGTTTTGCATAAGTCTTTTGTTTTGTTTTGTTTTTTTTTATTTTTTTTTTATTTTTCCGTGAATAAAGATTCGTTTTTGCTTTCTGTTTGGATCCTATACGTACTGTATATGCTAAATTGACAATCTTTTTCTCCATGGCCAAAATTGTATATTCGGGAAACAACAAGAAAATCAACATTCATGCAACACCAGACAAGACTTGCCTATCAACAAATATTTATAAGATTTTCTTTTAGCCGTACTTCAAATCTTGGGTCGATAGCCAGTTTCAAAGAAGATAATAACTAGGCATGTTTCACCCTATGCTTGAACTTATTTAATTCTTTTAAAAATAACCCAAGTATCAAATTTCACATATTTCTAAATTAAGTGGAGATCTTGCATCCCCTTACTAATCGGATTTAAGTTATAACGAGTGATAATTGTACAGCAGTCTTTCAAAATATTATTTTATAAAAATGCCCGAGGGAATTTATAGGAGTTGGGTTTTCTCTATAAGATATATCAAGGCAACTAGTCTGAAAATTGCTATGTTATATTAAAGAGAAACTGTATTATGGCTTATTTCGGAGGATGAGACAGTAGGAGCGGGATCAAAGTAGGAAAAATTAAAAGAAAAAAAAAAGGAATTCAATTCGTTTCAATTTCCATATCGTTAGAGACCTCAAACTAGTTGCAAAATATCCAATGAAATTGCTCGACTTTTTTTCTTTCACCTTATTGATGTGGATCACTATCGTACCGATGTATTTTTAAATCCCACAGAAACATAATTGAGTCTTAAAAAAATAGTAAAATTGATTTTTAAATCAATGAATATCACATATATTTATATATTTATATACAAACATGATTTTCCTTTGTATTTTTCCATAAAACCAAAAAAGAGAAAGATGTCTTCATTGTCTTATCACTTAATATTGCCCAGTCCAAACAATTTTCCCCCTTTCCTTTATGATAAAATAAAACAGTATTACAGTGACTACTGTTTCTTCTGGGAAGATGCATGGAAACATACAAATTAATATGTGGGCGGGGGAATATGGATCAACATCAAGTCATCAAGTGGTTATTCACAAATCTGAACCACTTTATCCTTTTACGCGCAAATCTAATCACATCAGAAATTTGGAATCACGCATGACATTATCATTAATATAACCCTATAACATCACAAAAGGTCTGCTTCAGCATTTAAATTTGATAGATTGAGATACATAGGATGGTGTTCTATGTTTCGGAAAGGAACAAAAAAGGAAGTTTCCGTGCGTATTCAAGTACCTGCAAGGACTGCACCAGTCAACTTAATCCTAGACCATATCGACAAATTAAGGAGTTCACCATTGAATTGGCTTTTACTTCTACGTTTAGTTATTTACTATCAATGGCTTGGAATTGTCAGGGATAATGGTCAGCACAGAAGAATCATCAAATCTTTCAAACCAAATCCAAATTCATGAAAAGGCCTACCGAACTGCAAAGCGAAAACACATCTCGTAACACTATTCTTATTACCCAAAATTCCTGGTCCAAATTCCTGAAATCTATTGGCCCAAATTGATAAAATTAATGGGCCAGTTTATGGAAGAATAGGATAGGCCTAACAAGAAGGATCAACCCAAAAGATTTCCAGCAGGGGAAGCTTGTAAGTCATTTCTGCTTTGCCGTCGGTCAAGTAATCTTCCCAAGAGACATTTAGAAAATTGCGTATCGTAGAAAGTTTGAGAAAAGAATATAAAAATATATATTTCTTATAATATATATATATGTATAAAAATATATTAAAAAAATTCTTGTATTGTTAACATTGGCATTGTGTGTGGGGAAAAATTGAGCGAAATGTGAGAAAAATAAAGGAAAATCGTGACCCTCCCCATGAGAATGGTCTAGATGAACATGAACAATCTTCCATGCCTAATCAGACGGAACTATTCAAATTGCTATGAATCTACTAATTGAGCTTTGAGCTAAAGCTTTTGATGCCACACTCGCTAGACGTGCACTTGCTTTAACACCACACAAACAAGCAAAAGGAAATGTACCTGAGAAATCAGCATGACCAGAATCCGATCAAGGTTTGAACCATGGACCTAGTAATAAGATTTAGGAAGGAATAGCCAGGGAAATGCATCAATTGAGGCATCAAATCAAAGAAATGAAAGAAACATTGGGATGAGAACAATCCAAATTGAAGCGAGAATAGCCCTTTGCACTTGAGGCATTAGAAGATGAACTGCAGCATAATTTTAAATCTGTTAACATTTCTAAGTATAATGGGGCAACTAATCCATCTGAATATCTTTGTAAGTTTGAACATTAAGCTTTTCTTCACAGATATTCTAATGGAGTAAAGTGTAGGGACCTCTTGAGCACATTGTTTGGCCTAGCTCAGCTTTGGTTTGACCAACTCCCAGAAAGTTCCTTTTGATCTTCTAAGGAATTTAGTAGACTATTCTTACATCAACTTAGCAGAAGCAGTACAAGAAAACTCTCATGAGGCTCTTCAACGTAAAAAAGAAGAAAAAGAGGCCTTTAGTGATTTCATGCTGAGGTTTACGTCAGTAGCTCTTGAAATTCCTTTGTCATTCAAGAAATACTAGTAAATGCTTTCACTTAATGTCTACAAAATAGAGAATTCCTACAACCTTAGCACAAAGACCACCTAAGGGTTTTAATGAGCTATTGTCTAGACCAAAGAAATATATCAACTTAGAAGAAGCTTGAAAGATGAAGACATAGGAATGTACAATGCAGAACTCTAGAAAAGACAAACAAAGATAAAAGAAATCGCCTAAGAATCCTCACACCGATGATAGAGTTCAAACTGCACCATTTATCAACAAGCATGACAATACACACCTCTATGAGTTTCGCAAACGGAAGCTCTTCTGGCTATTGAAACATCAATTCTTTTATGATGGCCTAAGAAATCTGAAAAGGACCTATATGAGTTTCTATAGGAAAATTTTGTAAGTTTCACAATGACTTCGAAACATACAAGTAAAGATTGTGCTCATTAGCAAAACGAACTATAGTGGCTCTTCCAACTCATATATTTTCTAGATTTGAAATGCAACAACAACCAAGAAACCTTAATGGGGACCAAAGGGAACCACAAAGGAATATGGAGGGCCTAAGGTGACCACAAAGATAGGCATTTGCTCAACCTACTAAATGTCTAGCTGATGAACCTCAGTGAAACATAATTTATGTGCTACTAGGGGGAGTCCAATAAAGCTAGGTGATCCTATTTGTGGGAATCAGGAATATAATCTTGGAACAAAGGGAATTTGCGCTAAGGTCGTTGCTACCCCTATAATACAGTCCAACACGGATGATGTGAATGGAGTGAGACTTCCTCATTATGACACGTTGGTAATCATCATGATGTGAATGGAGTGAATATGGTTAGGATTTTTATTGATGGAGGAAGCTCAGTTGATGTGATCTTTTTCCATATCTTTGCCTAGATTTGTTGGTGCTTCAGTAATGCTTATGGGGCAATCGATTCAACCACTTTCCTTAGGACATGGTGTAACTCGAAAGATTTGGTTTATGATCATCAATTTTCCTTCCTCATATAATGTAATATTGGGACAATCTACTTTTACTTTCAAGCAGTGGCTTCACCTTATCATTTGAAACTAAAGTACCCGATTGAACAATTGGTTGGAGAGGTGTTGGGTGATCAAATCACTTTTAGAATATGTTATGTTGATGTTGTGAAAATGAAGAAAATGTAGACAGATGGTTCGTCATCTTTCGATGCAGGGCATGTGGAGTCTATCAAAGAGCTTATGGCAATCGCCCTGATTGAATGGGATTAAAAAGAATAGCCAAAATTGGTTTCCAGTTGGGTAGCCTACTCTGCGAAAAGATAATAAGTTTCTTGCGACAAAACATAAATGTGGTTGTTTTTTCTTCCAACAATCTCATTGGAATTGATCCCAATGTTATAGTTCACCATTTGATCTGAAACCTATAATCTAAAAAAGATGACATTTTGGAGAAGAAAAGGATGTCACAATACAGGAAGAGGTAGAAAAATTGATTAAATCAAGAGATATTCTGGAAATTTAGTTTCTTGATTAAATTTCAAATGTGGTACTATTGCCAAAAGTTGGAAACAAGTAGAGAATGTGTGTAGATTTTAGAAACCTGAATAAAGCCTATTTTAAAGATTCATATCCTTTGCCATGAATTGATTAGTTGGTAGACACTACATCACGATGTGAACTCCTATGCGCGATGGTTGAATTACAAGGATATCAATAGATCGGATTACATTCGGATTACTAAGAAACTATCAATTTCATCACTTATAATGGCACATTCATGTATGTGGTGATGCCTTTTCGGCTTAAGAATGCCAAAACAACCTACCAACAACTCGTGGATCACATATTTTATGAACAAGTCCATAAAAATATGGTTGTTTATGTAGATGACATGCTTGTTAAAAGTCTAGCAGAGGACGAACACTTAGCTAGCCTCGATGAAATCTTCAATGCCTTGCAAATATTATTTGAAATTGAATTTGCTGAAATGTACATTTGGTGTCCATGGAAGAAAATTCCCTAGTTATAGGGTAACTTAAAAGGAAATTGAGTTTAATCCTAAAAAAGTACAAGCAATCACGAACATGAAGCCTCCAAGCAACCTAAATGAAGTCCAGAGGTTAACTAGGGGATTAGCAACACTGAAGATATTCATATCAGGGTCAACAGGGCAATTAGTAGCTTGGAATAAGTTCATATCAAGGTTAGCTAATGAAAGCCTAGTATTTTTCAAGGTGCTATAAAGATTTTGTTTGGGATGATTATTGCTGAAAAGATTTTGAAGAGATAAATATATATTTGGGAAAATTACCATTGTTAACAAATCCATAGGAAAGATGGACAAATCTATGGGAAGAATCAATCTTGAAAGTTTTTCTTACTATCTCCCAAATAATTGTTAGTTTGGTCATAATACAGGAAGATGGAAGCACTTAGCAATTAATTTATTATGTCAGTTAGATCTTGCACGATGCTAAGCTACAATATTCTAAGATAGAAAAAATAGCATTAAATCACAGCTCAACGATTGCACCCTCACCTCTTGTCCCATTTTGTTGTTATAAGAATCCATCACCTACTCAAACAAGTCCTACGAAAAGCTCACATTTCAAGGAAATTAATTAAGTGGGTGATTGAGTTGGGAGAATATAACATTAATTATGATCCCAGAATAGTTATTGAAGCACAAGCCTTGGCAGACAAGTAATGCATCAAGAACATAATTGTAAGCAGTGGACTCTCCACGTTGATGGTTCATCAATAGCTTTAGGATCATGAGTAAGAATTGTGCTTATCACTGCTGAAAAAGATGAGTTGGAGTATGCGGTCTGTCTTGGATTCAAAGCTTCGAATAATGAAACTAAATATGAAGGGCTAATATTAGGATAATTATAGCAATTGAAAATGAAGCAAAAGAGCTTTTGGTGTCCTCTGTTTGCCGCTCGTAACTAATCAAATTAACGAAACATTTGAATGCAAAGATACCATGATAATTGAATACGTCAAGAAAATTAAAAGCCTAAGGATCATTTGTTATGTTTTCAGATAAGCCAAATTCTAGCTCTGCCAACACTAAGGTTGGCTATCTTCTCAAATTAGCTAGTACTGTTTTAGAACGTGGAACATGAACAATAATCGTAAATGAGTTACCAAAAGCATAGTTTTGACTGACTCACAAGTACTTTCGATCAGCGAAGAATTTAGCTAGCAAACTCCGATGATCGAATATCTCTAAGGAGATTTTGGGCCTAAGATTATCAAATTTTAAAATTATGCCCATCAACTTGCTTTGATCAATAATGCATTATACAAAAGATCTTTTAACATCCACAGTTAAAATGCCTTTCTCGACAAGAAAGATATTTTGTTGTGAGAAACACATGAGAGATCTTGTGAAAATCATTTAGCTAGGAATAGTTTAGTGCTGAAATTTCTTAGAGTAGGATTTTATTGGCCAATGATGAGGTCAGATGCAAGATAATTAGTATATCAATGTGAAAAATATCAAAGGTACGCTTGGGTTATGCTTGTTCATTAGTAATATTTACATCCTTTTAGCATACCCCTATTTTTTTTCGACAAGGAATGGATATCGTTGGACCTATGCCACTAGCATTAGCTCATATAAACTTTTAAATTCTTGTAGTTGATTACATGAGTAAATGGGTTGAGGCAGAACCTCTGACCAAAATAACTCAAAATAAAGTAATGAAATTCCTTTGGAAAAACATTATCTGCCGATGTGGAATTCTAAGGAGACTAACAACTGACATTGGTAAGCAGTTTCAAGGGTAAAAAATACGGGCTTGTTGTGAGGAGCTTAGGATAATACATCGGTTCATTTCAACTAATGGACAAACAAAAGTGACTAATAGGACAATTCTTCATAACTTGAAAACAAAAATGGAAAAGGCGGGCGGCAATTGGGTGGATGAGCTTCCAGAAATTCTCTGGGCATATATAACTACACATTAAACCGCAACTGCAACAACCCCTTTTCGCTTCGTTTATGGAACTAAAGCATTCATTCCTATTGAAATCAGAGCTAAATCACTAACGTCCTGTTCAATTAGCCCAAAACTATGATCCATTACTTGACTCGCAATCATGATTCTCAAAAAATTGTTTGGATAACCTAATAACTGAAAGTGATTATTGAAGACAAGGAAGCTCAAAACTCCAAAAATACAATCACAACTTTCGGCTTTTTTGTATTCCGTGACTCGGTAATTAACTCTACCAGAAAAAAGATGGAGTCATAATTACTATGCACTTATAGGCTTAAAATGGGTTGAGCCTCTCGAAAAAACAAGGCCTAAGAGAGGAGGGGAGCCATCTCAAAATTTACCTACAACAAAAGAAAGAGAAATATGGGTGATTGATGGGGAGTAAGTTCAGCCAATTATCAGCAACTCGCAAAAGAGAGTCTGCTAACTATGGCTAAGGTCTTACATTTGGAGCACAGAGTGACACTTTATATTTATACAAGTTTCAAAAATTATTTAATGATCAGCTATATAGTTGATAAATTTCCTACCTTGAAAATAGCAGCAACACAAGGGCCACGAACAACAAATAGATATGTGAACTCTGCAAATACTTTCCATGTCAAGTGATTGAAAACTTGTATCATTTGGTCATAACTTCCCACAGCTAAGAATTGACTACACGATGACCAAGAAAAACTTTTTACTCCTAATCTGCTTTTGTATGCTTGATACTTAGATAAACGTTGGCGATTTGGAGAATATATCAGAACCTAAACTAGAATACAATGTAGAAACAATTAATGACTATACCTAATTTCAAGCTCAAGCATGAACAGAGAGGAATAGGTGCTTAAACAGCAAGAGAGATATGAAACCTAACAAAATGCAACTGTGCTGCTATTATGAATAAAGAGTGCAACACGACATTTCACAATAGGAAGAGCTGTTAAAGTTAAAGCATAACGGTAACATCCAATCATGCCAAAATATTGAAAATGACCAAAAGAATTAGACTTAACTGGTTATTCCAAATATGCTTGTTCAACAACATAGAAAACTTAAAATTCTTTTGAATTTAGAATGAAGATAAAATGGCAAGAAATGAAAAATAAAACACATAGTTCTATTTTCTCTGCTTTAATTAAATGTATGACCATTCACAAGTTTTGTGTACACACTGCTAGAATTAAACATTTTCAGAATTGATCAATAGAATCTAGCAGAAATGATACCAACAAAATTCATGAAATTCTGGAATGATACACCAAATTAGTCATTATAGTGGACAATTATTTATGAAAACTCACAATATAGACAGATGTTAAAGTGATTTCAAATATAAGACAAATCCATCAGTCACCTTATGTTCAAGAGAGAAATCCTATATAACTATGGCACTTTCATCAGGTGATATAACAATTCGGATCTAGAACATCCGTTCTTAGACCGAAAATCGCTAATGGGGATGGACTCTAAAAAAATTTTTCAAATTTCAATGCAGTGGAATTATTGTTCAATTCACAATCAAATACATACTCAGTACAAGTCCCAAAATTTCAATATCCTATAAGGTACCTAAATTTTTAGCAACAACGTCTTATCACATTATACATTCATGAGTTTGTATAGATACTATAAACTATTACAAATTTCCGATAACTTAACAACATGCCTCCAACTCAAGAAGTTTCTAAGTCGAACTTCAGATCATAATTCATACCATCTCATAAACAAATATTGTAAACAATTTTTTACAATTACATATCAATCTGATTTTTCCTACGATTTCAACACTTTAACCATCACATATTCACAAATTCTCATACCCAAAATCAAGAAATCAAATCTTCGAACTAAATGGAATTCCAGAAATTCAGTTACTTACATAGGTTAAAATTTATAGAATAAGTCTGAATGACTTAGTAAGGAGTTATGACTGGGAATAGAACGGTAAGGTATCCAGAGATGGCTCAAACGAAAAATTTCAGAATGTCCAATAAGTAAGAGATAAATCAATAATCAAGATCGGAGTGTCCAACAATCAAGTGCAAATCAAATAATGAGCTCAAACAATTCAATGACCAAAGAAGCTAAAGTATGCCAGGCAATTGTGATGATTCAAACAGAAACGAGTAACTCTAACATGAGTGTAAAACAATTCACACAATCATATAGCAGAGACTGAACTAGTATTTGGTGGATCTGTCGCCCTTATAACTCCAAATAAACAAAATAACCCTTATCCCTCTATAGGGTTTCTCCCTCTAGCGGCCGCTCAAAGGGATAACCCAACAAATGGTGTGATAAATTGTTGACGTTTCGCGTGTCGCGAGCTAGTCCTTGGAAAAACCTATCTCCAAGCCTCCGTAGAACTACCTAAATGAGAGAGAGATCTCAAGGGGATTCACTGTTGACCTGACGCCACCTAGCATCCCTCTTGAGACTTTCCAAGGGCCCATCAAATAAATATACAAAAGGCTATGAAGATAATAACAATCGCCCGAATTAAATAAGCAAAGTTTCAGACAATGTTCGGACACAAACAAACTCATCCACAGGATGGTACATAATGAATACTAATTAATCACAATTGGTCTGATTGAATCAATACGAAGTTTCAAAGAATCTCAACACAATCATTTGATTCGAATTTTAAAATATATCAAATGATACTGTGAGCTCAATCATTTCAAACGAATGGACTATGGACATGTCAGACGATTTTTCCAAAAATATTTCAAAGAGTATTACGTAGTTATTTTAAATAGCATTTTGAAAATATTTCAAAAGTGTGCACCACAGACATATCAATCACTACAGACATAGCAATCGATATTTGAAAAATCTTTCAAAAGATAGAAATATATTACATCATACGTTTGAAGTCATTTTAAAAGAATAAGAACCATAACTAATATTTCGAAAATGATTCAGAGTTGTGAAAACTATGAACAATATGTTAAAAACATTTTAAAGGAGTAAAATCTTTCAAACGATATTTTAAAAATATTTTAAAGGAGTAAAATTCATAAAGTATTTTGAAAATATTTCAAAGGAAATAAAAACACGACCGACACTTGAAAAATATTTTAGAGGAGCGAAAATAACAAATAATACTTTGAAAACAATTTTGAAGAGTAAATCAACAGCCAATATTTTGGAAACATTTCAAAAGTGGACTTAACGAGGCAAAAATGGAGTTAAATTCATGAAACAGGATTAATAAACATTTAAAAATATTTTTGACTTGGGCACAAATGTGCACGAAAATGGGCACAGATGCACTCACATCAAAATTCATTTATTTTATTTTATTTTTTTAAAACTGAAATAATATAAGTTTTCTATGATTTTGGAGTTTAAAATCAAGCATAGAAATTTTACAAAACAAACTAAGCAAGTCCATGTCTCCATTTTTCAACAAAACAATACATATTCAATAATGCACGAAACTTTCCAAACACTATGTTATCAAATCATTTATCAAGCAAAAGAAATGACCACAATAATATCTGAATGCCCATAATAATCATCAAATAAGGCAAGAAATCCATGATAATCCAACAAGGAATAACAATAACAAGTTCAACTCATGCTCATTACAATCAAAGCAAGGAAATAAAATCATTATACAAATGATTCTTTTATCATTGAGCACAAGGGATAGCCACAATTCTTACCTCAATCCTATTACAACCCACAATATGCTTCTAATTGTCCAACTATGCTCCAAGCAAATCGCCTAATCATTCAATATCAAAATCTTTTTGTTAACCACTTTTCCAGGAACTGTAGTCTCTATTTAAAAAATTTTATCTCAAAGTTCCTAATAGTTTAACGGTGAAATTTTCTTCTACAATTATCGTAACTCAACGATCTTTCCAATAGTGGCTTCTAATCAACGATCCAACGGTCGGATCTTCGTTTATACCTACTCAAAGTTCCAACCTTGTTATTACCCCTATTCTCGGCAGAATGGACATATTGTCTTTTATCAACATGTACGGCCACTTTTCTCCATGTTTTGGAGTGATTCTTAATTCTAATATTATCTACTGTCGATAAGGTTTCTAAAGTATATCATATAGGCCAATTTGATAAGATTAAGGTGGCTTTTTAAGTTTTGGAAGTTAAAGGTTATGCTAGAACGGGGGTATACTCGAGACCATGATGTTTGTGTGTATGCTAGAATTCAATCTTAAATTTTTAAATTTTAATACTTCTATTCCAAATCTAAATACTATTCAAAGTTAATCATCAAGATCCAAAATCAATCAATACAATGGTTTCAAGGTAGAAATGAAAACTTATGAAAATTATGAATCAATCAAAATTCTTACTTCTTGTACTAATACCCAAAGTTTGATGGCAAATCTCCAATATTCAATCAAATTCCTACAGAAGTTGGAACCATAAGTTATATAACCTTACTTAATCAAATCCTAATCATAAACTCCTAACTAAAATTTGAGAACTTACCAAGTGACAACCTTACTTTATTTCCCCTTTTTATTAAAGTTTGAAAATTCTTGAAATCTATCACTTGAAAGAAGTAATGAAGATGAATGAAAATTTTCTTGTGAAATTTGGAAGGCACGGAATGAAGCAAGAAAAAGAAGGAAAAATAGTAGTTGTCTTGCAATGCCAACCAAATTTTATTGAAATGAAAAGAGGATTCACTTGGCAATTTTCCATTTGTTATGATTGGTTAATAGCCAATTAGCTTGATAAGGATCAAAGTCTTAGCCAAGTCAATTTTGATTATAAAAGAAAATATCCATGTGTGTGTGTAGAATGTGATGGCCGAATTTTGTGTGTGTGTGTGTGTCTTCATTTTTTTTCATTTTAATACATATAATTTGAAGAGTTGGATGGACTTTTGGGCTAAATTGGACTAAATCTTTCAGCTAAAAATTGGGCTAAAATAAGGTATATAATAATTTTCAGATGCAAGAAAATTTTTTCAAAAGTGATAAAATATTTTCGATTAGGAGAAAAATCTCAAAACGTTGAAAAATCACCTACCAATTTAAATTTTTCTAAAAAATATTGTAAAAACATTTACCAATTAAAATTGAGAGTTTAAAGATTTAATTAGGAAAATTATCTCATTTTGATATTTAATTAGGGGAATTTTTGAGTTATTATAGGTGACCACTGAATATCAGACAAATCTAATATGTCGACTGCAAAAGCACCCGTAATCTCCTATGTATGACAAGAAAGCAGATTAACATAATATTTGTAATCACATTGAGTGCATATGGTTGCAATTTTGTCATCTTTGGTAAGTGATACCCCCTTAGACCCATGCTTTGGCCATTGCAAATATATAGAAGTAGTGTTCAACAATGACCAAACTATTAATTGCAAATGAAATTTAGAAGTTGTTAGAATGTGGCGACTATTAGGGCTTTACCTCTTATAAGAAATACATGCAGGATCCTCATCTATTTTGCATGTCCATTTTGGCTATGCCAATTACCATGCTTGTATGCCTCTTAAATAGTAACCAAAGTATATATTAAGAATTAAGGGTCCATTCAATGTAAGTTACTTTGTTCAAGCATGAGAACATATCCACCACCTATAAAGCAAATGAGATATGATTAACATAAATTCAACTTTAAAACCTGAATAATAGAAGATGTAGCTCAATTAATTCATTTTTTTTTTCTCTTTTATTTCTTTCTTTTACTCATTGCTATATTGCTCCAGATGTGCATATGCAATGAACTAGTAGCTCCAAGTTCATTTTCATTAAGGCAACTTTTCGTATTATTCAGCTTAAGTTATTAGCCTTCTAAAACTTCATTTTCTTTCTTTCTTTCTTTCTTTTTTTTTAAATTATTCAACTACATTCTCAAAGGTTTTAAAAAGTCTAATTCACGCTTTCCTAGGCACTACTTCACTTGCAGAATCTAATGGCAACTTCTATTCAACTTCAATATTTTAACTTGAAATATTGAGAAATAGCGATTTGAAAAAGACATTTATCATCAGATGGCTTGTTAGCACATAGGGGAATTTTGAAGTGGCTAATAGCAAAAGAGCAATGGAGCAAATGATTATGAAGACTTATACCAAGGTATTGATCATCATTTACAAATCTAGTAGACCAGAATTGGATATAGTATTTATTTTTTATCCAGAATATCATTTTCATGGGAAAATTCAAGTGTTGAAGTTACATGTTCCGAATAATATCCCGAATCCCAAGCTTTTGAATTTCAAATCACATCAACTAATTACCAACAAAGGAAAACCCAAATCAAAATTCCAAATGCCTCACAGATTTCCCAGTTATAAAATCAAATTGAGCCAACAAAACTTTGAACAAAACAAATCAAAGTGTAGGCACCTTGAGTGTGAGAACATCGCGAATGATGAAGTAGGGCTAAAGGCTGGTAGTGAAATCTATGGGACAATATCACTCATATGGATATGTCAAGACCTATATGCATGTCTTCACTTCCTACACGAGTGTACATGAGAGAGTCAAGATGAGAATGGCCTTATTCAACTTCAAATTACATATGGCAGGCAATAAACTTCTTCTAGAATAATAATAAATTTCTTAGTGTTTTTAGTTCTTGCAAGCGACGATCAAGATCATATATCTGTGAAAATTTCAAAACAACATAGTGTAAGGAATAGAAGAGAATAACCATCTCTTACTCAAACCTTTACAAAGAACACGTAAGAAAAATATAATCAAGCATTCAGGATGAAAGGAAAAAGTGACGTTGTCTGCCAAAGGTTCCTGACAATATGGTTGGTTTTATGGAAGATATTCAAACAACAAGCAATGTTGTGAACTTCTAGATTGATTATAATCACTAGAAAAACCTTATTGCCATGCCATATGGTGCTTCTAGTAAAATAACAGTGGGATATGCCAGCATTCTCTTGTCTTTCGTCTTTAACACTTGTAAAATAGATAAGCTTGTCCACATAGAGATCCAAATCTTAGCACAGATAGTAGAATCAAATTTTAAATCTCAAGATCCGCATCTTGAAGTCTTTAGAATGGAAAGAAAATATTTTTAACTACAGGAGAGCTCACAATATCACCCAGGCTCAACCAAATCCTAGCATAAGTTAAAAATCACCAGTCAGACGTATTAGTATGGCACAATAACACATTGTTTGAAGAACATTTTTAACCAAATACTATATATTAAACTAAAATAGGCATAATGAAAAACATCAGGTAAAGCTCAATGACAATTAACTTCCATATTGTCATATTGGAAAATAACAACAATAAGTTGAAAAGTCCTACTAAACATTAAACAAAAAGAAAAATATCCATAAAGCAAAGATGTCTTCATTGTATTATACGAAAAAACACCGAATAAAAATAAGTCTATCTTCTACAAAGTATCTATGTCTAAATGCAGTGCTTACTTCCCTCGTGCAAATGTATTGTGCTTTGAAGTATAGAGGAGCTAAGCAAGATAGCGCCAATAGCTACATTATTTTCCTATGATAATATAATAGACTTATAAATATGTCATTTGCGAATTAAACAATTCAAACGTCAATTTAATCTAATATGAAAAAATTACCTCTGTCAAAGTCGTTGCATTCCACATTGAAACATCATCATCAAACCAAAATGGGTTTATGATGCGTATAAACCACAATCATACTTGGTGGAACACATTTTATAATTTTTTTAAGTGCCAAATCATATTTGGTATTTAGAGGACAAGTTCATTTTATGATGAAAATGGATTTTGATACTTGTTTTCGCGTGGCACCTAACTAGGCTTGAAGTTTCTTAATCGATATTTAATATTCTTAATATTATTTTGTTCAGGAGCCCATTCTACTGACAAATCTACTAATCAATCAACCTAATCCAAAGGAATCAATTAGGTATTTGTGTACTTTAACATGGCCAAAAAATAAAAATAAAAAAATAATTAGGTATTTTACCAATTTTTCAGCTAGCCAATTTCCATACTTCTTCATTTCTGGTGTTGCTAATGAGTCAAGTATGTTCACAACATATAAATGAAGGTCTATTGTGACAAAGATCCAATGATCCTTAATATCACTCATTGGGATGAGAATTTTGTTAATTGATTGAATATTGCAAGCAAATGAATTATCGCCTTTGAAAATTGTATTAATGATCTTCTCATCATCAAACTGGCCTTTGAGAATCATTTTCCGCATGAAAAATAGTCCAAGTTCTCATATACTAGTATTATGTAAAATTGATAGTTACATGAAAAGAAGAAATCATGAAAACTTATAGATAACATAGCTGGTAGGTGCCTTTCTATGAGATGATCCTTTTATTCTCACATATTCCTTATGCATATATAAGCACACAGTCAATTACCTATGTATAATATAAGACAAAGTCTCACATCATTTGAGAATATTTTTAAACAAATTGTTTAGAAAAAGTATTATAGACCCTTACACTCTCATTTATGTATTGGGCAGGCTTCAAGCAAACCAAATTAGCTCTGCTAAGTCCGCAAACGTCAAAGTCCACAACCCATTCAGTAGATAATATATGAGTATTCATATAACAACAATTATATACCGATTTGATGTCAATGTACAAATGTGTTATGATAATATTACATTTGATCCAACTTTGAGTCGAAAAGGAAGTGGAGAATGTCATTTTTAGTTGCTTTCGGGTTTATCTAGATGGAGGTTTTAAATTGCCTAGGAGACGGGCTATTCTTCATAGTTAAATCAATTGCCATTTTTTCAGTACAAGATGATCCACTTGACTCGGGAAATTGGAGCACTCTTGGAGATGAGCTCTTAACTTTGTTGTTCATGATACGATATTGTGGAGTAAATAACTTACAATTTGACCTTGATGGCTCCCCTAATCCCTCATACCAATTATTTGTATCATTTACAATAACTCTTCCATTTTCCAAACACCTTTTTGTTCACGTATCTTGAATCTTGTGGTATCCTTGATTGTGCTTGAGAGAGATGGAAGAAAATAATTGACTAATGTACAAAAGCATTGAGGGTGCCAATTGGATAATGTGATTTATCCTTTAAATCGTCTCTAGTATCTCATCCCAGGAGACTTGTAATGCTCTAGTGCATCTCTTTCACTTTGCACTATAATGCTACTATTCTATTATACAAATTTAAATTCCAACTCTCCATTTCATTAGTTTTAGTTCAAGATGGCATTGAATTAGCATTTCTATCCATAACTATTTTGTACTCCATCAAGACTTTGTTTTTTGCATGTTTTTGAGTACTTTATTTCAGATTAATATCTATTCAAATCTTAATATGACTTAAGTCTGTCCCACTTGAGGCTACCAAATTTTCAATTTCAAGGGCCACATTTATTGTAGCAATTGAGTCAGATGCGTTACTTTGCACGAAAATTGATATGTCAATATTAATCACTATGTCAATCTTATCTTTAAAACTAGATGATACGTGTTGGCATGAGTATGAGAGATTGAAGAGGCAAACATATAGGATCATATAGTTATTATCATATAGTTATGATAATTAAAATTACACAAATTTGTGCCTATAATTATGTGTCATAAAAAA
>JACFYI010003761.1:125363-136477 GCA_014898755.1 Handroanthus guayacan
TTTTGTAATATAATGGTTGAAATTAATAGTTTTGGCTCTTTATATTCTATTTTTGGGTATTTTTATTAATTTATACATGATATATAAAAATATATTATATAATTATTATGTTACGGTTTAATTACGGTTTAATTACAGTCCAATTAATGGTTGAACCAATGAACCGTGAACCAGAAAATTTTTCGGTTTAATGAACGGTTCGATTTTTCAAACCTTGGATTTACCTACACACATTAGCTACTAAAATAAAAAACAATTCTTTCTTTAATCTTAAATACTTGATTAGAGAAATGATTATTATATTAATCAATAATCCTAATTCCTTCCTTTCATGTATAAAATGATATTACCATACCTACACAATAACTATATGCAGTAAAGTATACTCATATAAAGGATTAGGAATACAATAATTCTTGAAAACTAGACTAATAAAAAATATGATTAATTACATAAATTTCCCATCTAATATACACCATTATATGCTAATATTAATGACAAAGTTTCAATGTAACGAAAAAATTCTGGAGTATACTACGAAGTCAAAATCTTGTATAAAAAAGTTCAAAGAATATGCTACATAATCAAGTCATTTTTAGGCTTGCCCTTGGATTCGAATAATCACTTTTTTTTTTTGCAAATCAGTTATAATATTGTTTATCTTCTCCTGAGTTAAGGTAGTGATGAATGGTTCATTACTATCCTTGTCGATTATGTGCATTGTAAGCCTTGTCCGTACATTTCCAAGGAATAAAGCTGCCAATTTAAAATATAATGACCAAAATTTATCATACTTCGTTAGGGAGTGTGGAAGTAGTAGATATAGTTAGATAATTACCAACAATGTGAGGACACATATACTAATGCAAGTGTTATTGTTATTCTTCCATGTTGCAACTCCTTCCTCAGTTTTACTCGCACTAAACTAGCCTAATTCTACTTTCTGACCATATCCAAATTGGTAATCAGATTGAGGAACACCACGAGAACATTTTGTGCTGCATCAGGGAGAAGAACTACCCCTAACAATATGGTCATGTACATCGCTTTAAATGAGTTATCAAGTTCTTATGCGCTTTTATCTTTCCCATTTAATCCACGATGTCCACTTTCCCTTTCACAACCTTCACCAACTTTCCATGTCACAACCTTCACCAACTTTCGATACTTGGTCTTGTCTTCAGTACAACTCTTGTCCAGCAGTAAATTTACAGAACTATGTTGCTAACTGTAGAGTCGTCTACGACTAGCTTGTTTCCATGAGTAGTTAAGTAGCCTAACTAGGGGATCAAGCACCTATTGAAGCATGACTCTGTCCATATTATCAAGCAGCCTAACTGAGGGGATCAAGCACCTATCGAAACATGACTCTGTCCATATTATCAATTTTGATACCAGTTAATGCACCAAAACCTAACATTTTATCAGCCTCTTTCTGTGCTTTACCGAGATCGGCATTTACATCGAGTAGCTCCCATCGCGAAGTTTGATGACGTAATTTCATTTCCTATTTGTACATGTACAGCACAACTACATACGTTCTCAAAATAATAAACCAAGACATAACAGAAATCACATGTGATGTAATAGTAAAATTACATCACATGTAAGAAATCATTCCAAGATCGAACTTATGCCAAGTAGAATATACCTAAAAACTTTGATGATCAAAGTGATTCAACTCGAATCTTCTCTTTAAACTCACAATCCAAGGCCTTCAAGGCAAATCCAGTTCTTTATCTTCTAGCAAATCTTCTTGAATCTTCAAGTTCTTCAATAGAATTCTCCAAGAAGTAAAAGAAAACTTCAATATGGATCAAGTCGTTGATTCTTCCAAATTTTCGGCCAAACACCTTGAAATTGAATGCAAATTGACTTGATCTTCTTCACTTGATGATGATTATTTTAAATCTCCAAAGATGATAAACATGCATCTTAGTATCTTATACTCAAGAATAAATTCAAAGTTAGATTGAAAGTATTATTGGGAGAGAAGTGGGAGAAGATGAGAAAAAACGAACTGTAGAATTTTAAATGGAGATTTGAAGACTTGAATTTGACCATCAAACTCCAAATTTTCAACCATATGGCCTTTAAATAAGTGTAGGCTATGCCACATGACAAACGGTGGTAAAAGGTTCTAGGTCCCCACTTGCACACCTTCCACACCTCTACCTCTTGTCTATTGGTCCACCTGATATCCACAAGATATTTAATTTTATTTTAATTAAATTCTCGATTAAATTAAATTAAAATAAAATGCCATTATATTAATTAGACTCTTTTCAAGTGGGCCTCCCTCCAAAATATCTTTCATGGGTTCTTAAATTGATTTTGATTCAAGTGGGTTAATTAAATTAATCAAATTAATTAAATTAGCGCAAGTAACTTATCTCTTCAATTTAAGTAGGTCAACTTGACCTATCAAGTTGGCTTTAATTTAGAATACCTGTAATGCTCCGGAACCCAGGAACGGTCGTCCCTAGGCCAACAATGCTACCTGTGGGTAAGCGGACCTCTAGCAGAGCAACAAACATTCAATAGGACAATTAACTAAATAAATGCTACAAAACACATTTATACATAGGTTTTAACCTTCATTACATCCCATAAGCTATTTTATCACAATATTGAACTAAGCATACTAGATTTACATAAACTCTCCACAAACTAAGGTTCTAGTGGCTACAAGCCACCCACTAGGATGTTTATGAATAACAAATCGTACATAAACTCTAATCCGCAGCCGTACATTACCATCATTAATTACAAACAAAAATACAAAGCATAAACGCATATTTACATTCTAATAAGTTTCCAAACTTTATTCACTTACACATGGTAACATAATTGATTAAGTCCATTGACTTAGTAAGAATTATAGCTATGAAATGGTAAAGGAGTAGGGGAATCTAATAAATAGATATAGAATCAACAAGCTCAATAAATGAAATGAAACAAGCTAAATGATTGTGAACATCTCATAAGCAATTATAAATGAGTAGCTCGACAAGGGCATAAAACGAGTCAAGAACATAATAGCAAATCACACAATCGTATAACAAAGGCAGAACTAATATTTGGTGGATACCTTATAATTCTGAAATAATAATAATCCTTATCCCTCCATATGTCCCAAGCTGAAGTGGCCGCTTGAGATGGTGACCCAATCATGTAATGTGATATAATTATCAACGATTCGCGTGTCATAGGCTAGTCCTTGAAAAACCTATCCCAAGCTGTCGCGAAACTATCTAAAAAATAAGAAATCCTTCAGGGGATCAACTGCCGGTCCGACGCCACCCAGCATCCCTCCTGAGGTTTCCCAGAGGCCCATAAAACGATCACACAATAGTTGTCAAAGATAATGAGATTTGTCCAAATTAGAATTTTTGAAGTTCAAACAAGGTTCGGACATTATCAATTGATTTGAATCGAATTTTCGACACATAAATTATATATTTGAATTTCAGAGAGCTTAACAAAGTGAATTATGAACTTAGAATAGCAAAAAGAGGTCAAAATATTAAAATTTAGGTTCTATTCTGGGTGCATCCATGCACAAAAATGGGTGTAGATGTGGGAAAAATGCCGGAGGTTACTACCCGGGTACATCTACTCGCAAAAGGGGCACGATCGCACTCGATGAACAGTAATCATGAATAGTAACTTTTTTTTTTGTTTTGTAAAATTCTTATGATAGCAGACCACCAAATATGAAAAATTTAGATTTAGTTTATTCTACTCACCATCAAAATTTTTAATTTTTAACTTTTAGAGAAAAATTGAAGAAATTTCAATTTTTGTGTTCTTTGACTTTCAAGGTGTTTAAGCCCTTATTTGTCCATAATATCAACTCCAATAATTGTCCATCATGGTCAAGAAATCAATAACATTTGGTAACGCTAAGGGTTCAGTAAGAATTAGTATCCAAAGCAAGGGATTTTTAAGATGGTTTCATCAACATGATTTATCAAATTTTCTCAAGGAAAATGTTCACAACACAAATATCAATTCGTAGCAAGGTATTCATGGAAGGGAAATAGCTATAATCCTTACCTCTTCTAGCTAATAACCTCAAGGTCTTTGTAGAATATTCCAACGCTTTAAGCAATTTCGTATAACAATCAATATTATGAGTAATTATACCATGTTTCTCCTAAGTCCTAATTCATAAAACCTCAAAGATAAGTACAAGTTTACCAAGTGTTCCAACCTTATGTGTCCCCTCTTTTGAATTTAACTTAATGGAAGCTTGGATTATGTAGTCTTGAAGTAAACTTGAAGAATAAAATTGTTCTGGTAAGTGCAAGAGGAAAAAACTTGATTCAAGATGCAAAAGTGTTTGTCTTGCAAACAATGCCAATCCTTATAGAAGAATGTTTGGGATCCAAATGCCATTTCTCATTTGTTGCTGTGTATCAATAATTCATGGTTAATTGCCAATTGGACAATGATGGTGAGAACTTGGTCATAATTTATTTGAAATTAAAAAATAGAAATATCCCTCCTTAGGATAAGGAGGAATTCAGCTGAGCTTATGTCCCATTTATTTATTTATTTATTATATATATACATTTAATATATAATTGTACATTGGGTTGGATTTTTGGTATGGTTTGGGCTCAATTAATTCAAGTTTTGGGCTAAAAGTTTGGGCTAAAATCTATCTTTTGGGCCAAAATAATATATATGATAATTTTTGGATGTAAAAGAAATTTTTCAAAAGTAATAAAATATTTTTGATTTGGAGAAAAATCTCAAATCAGTGAAAAATTGGTTACCGATTAGAATTTTTCTCAAAAATATTTTAAAAACGTTTACCGATTGAAAATCGAGGATTTAAAAATTAAATTAGAGGAATTTTCATTTAAAAAGATTTAATTAGGAGAATTTTCTCATTGTTATATTTAATTAGAAAAATTTTCAGGTTGTTACTACCCAATCAAATTAACACCTTAATTTAATTGGTTTGGATCATTCTTGGTCGAAATTCATCGTAAATTTTGGTCTCATGAAATCAACTCCTAAAGAATTAAATTAATATTTAATTAATTCTTCGGGATCAATTTAACACATTAAATTAATTAGATTAACATTATCTCTATAAAATAATCTAGCCAATTTGACTAATCTGATTAGTCAAGTCTAGTTTCATCTAATTATCTAACATCTTAGATAATCTCCAAATTTCTTTATTTAAATCAAGAGGCTTTTGTATGTGACTCTTTAGGTTCAGTAATTAATTAGACATGGGCCTGCAATGAATGGTGATTTGATTAGTGAATCTAAATATTCAAATTAATTAAACTCTTTAATTAAACACTTTTGAATTAATCTCTATTAATATCAAGAGTACTCAATCTCCATGATCAATATTCTAGCTTCAAGTCATGGAGCTCAACTAACAGGATGAATTAATTTTAGACTAAACCCATCCAAATGAGTTGCATGCAAATACGGTCCTTTTATTTTTTATCTCTCGATTGTAGCCCAAGATTAAGATATTTATCGGCACGCTAATAACCTTAATAGCTACGATTCTTTTCTTCATGATCGGTTTGTTTTGACCTTATCTTTCAAATACCTTTCCAAATTATTAATTCATCTTGCACAAGGATTTTAGGAGCCGAGCATCATAGGAAATTAACTCACTACAAGAAAACATGGTATTTACAACAAAAAATTCCGTTGCAATTCCCTTGTTAATTCCTTTAACTGCAGAATTGCAATGAAAATGTCCAGTTGCTATATTGATCAATGCAAAAATAATTTGCAACAATATTGATGTCGTTGGTGACATAGCAAAGACAGATTTTCCATTGTTACTAAATTATTCTGTTGCTATTTTTATTGAAAATTTTTGGTAAAGTCCGTTGCAAATATATAATGCAAATTAGTTTCTTTTCCGTTGCTAACTTTTGATATGAGTTGTTCACAACTTTTCGTTGTGCTTCCGCCTAATTCATTGTTATTTCGTTGCCAATTTTTCTCACTACAATATGGTTGCCATTTTTTTATATAAAATTGTTGCTATTCCCATTGCACTTCTGTAGCCAACTCTATCTGTTGCTATTTTATTATTCAGTTATTTTGTTGCTATATCGTTGCAAAATTTTTATATGGGTCGATGCTAACTTTTCGTTCCACTTTCGTGGCTAACTCTATCCATTGCTATTGTGTTGTTCAATTATTCCGTTACTATATCGTTGCAAGATTTTTATGTGGATTGTTGCTTATTTCCGTTACATTTCCATATCTAATTCTGCCCGTTACTATTTTGTTGTTAATTTAATTGTTCTATTGCTATTTCATTGCAAAATTTTTATATAGATGATTGGTAATTTTTCATTCCTATTAGGTCACTAATTAAATGTTTCAGTTGCTATATCTTTACTAATCTTTTGTTGCAATTGTTTAGCTACCTTTTTCACAATTTTCAAATTTTTGTCAATATAAGTTGTTATTCTATAAATCTTATGAATAATATTAGATAGTAAAACCATAATAAATAATATTAGATAATAAAACCACAATAAATAATCAAATTGAATAAGTATTTAATCTATAAAATGTAATAGTACTTAAATGCAAAACAAATAAATGTCAACAATCATTTAGTCAAATATAAATATCTAACAATTCACCATATGCGATAAGCAAAATGAAATTAACTTCAAATTCTAATCTTCCCCTTCGGGAAAAATACATTGTACCCCCTTGTATATTGGCGAAAGGGAAGATTACCCCCTTGTATTTTTTAATTGCAACATACCCCCTTGTATTTTGGAATAACTAGGTCATAAGGCCCTTATTGCTAGGTTATAGGGGGGTATTTTTTAACTACAGAATTTATTTAACGTTAATACAGGGATATATTTTATAATGACCAATCTTCCCTTTTGCAATAATACAGGGGGGTAAAATGTATTTAACTCCTTTCCCTTCTCTTGGCCCTGAAGATGTAGGCTATGAAGGATCTTGAACTAATTCCAGTCCATTTTAAGAGTGTCCTAAGCACCATTTCTAATTGAGTTTCCATAAACATACGCTTCTCATGTTCAGATGCCAGCTCTTGGAGTGGGATTTTCAACTTGTTCTTTATAGCGAACTAATTTCTCGTTTGTATCCGATCTTTGTGATTGTGCCTGACAGTGATCATTCATGTTGTTTCTTGAGGTTCTTGGGACAGTCTCATTAGCTATGTAAGCTAATCCAAACCCAAAAGTTCGATTGCGAGAAGGCCCATCGGAGGAAGCAGTATTGATCCAAAGGATGGTATCAAATTTCGACTGTGAAGATGGGTCGTCCCCATATTTTTCTGCCTCAAGACAATGATAATCATCCTATACAAATAGAAAAAAAAATGAATAGATTTAAACAAACAAAATATTCAAGTGTTGAATGTTATTATTAGAACTCTTACCCAAACTCTTTTTGCCTTTTTACAGATAAAGTCATTTGTTTTTTTGCTTGTATGGGTACGAATATAAAACTCCAGTGGGGTAGGCTCTTGTCATTTTTCTCTCCTCTATTCACCAAAATAAAATTAAACATTGTTAATTTTAGCCCATTAACTAAACTTTGTTCAATGAATGTTAAATTAATAGACATTGTATATCATACTATATTCTCCCTATGAATCTCAAAGTTTATTGATCCACCTATGTGGGTCACCATCATCCTGTCCTTCAGGGTGCGCCGATTCTGCTTATTTTGCCCACTCAAATTTTGCCATCTCTCTGAACCTCGATGACTTGGACTGCATAGATCATTCCATACAATATCGGGCATCCAAAGTGGTGGCCCAAATTTAATATAAACACTTGGATCTTTGCTACCTTTACTCTTCTTACTAGCTCTATCTCTGGCTTGTGTAAGAATCTCCTTCAACCTATCCGAAGCTACATGATTAAAGGCACACCTTATTGTTTCATCTTTTTTTGGTGCCCAATGATACAAGTTAATAACATAATAAAAATTTCAAAAGAACTGATAATCTTGAACTTCTCAAACCATAAGTTCTTTTGATCAATGGAAACTTCCCTCCAAGTTTTCCAAGCCCCAATATATGACCCCTTGATAATACTAGTTATATCACAATTAGCATGAGGGAGAAGAAAACTGCAATAAAAGAGCAATGTATAAATAATTTAGAAATATATATATATATATATATAAAGCATATTGTTCTACATAAATTATCCATAAATTAAATAGTGCATGATTCTTATATAAATTATTTAATTAGAATTGTCTAAGCAACAACAACTCCACGGACACAATGTAGACATGATCAAACACAAAAATGTAAAAATAATGAATGAAAAATTTAACTAAAAAGATGCAATAAGTGTGTTTCCAGCCCCTTTTCTATTTCATTAATCAAAAAAGATAATCTTATTTCTCTTCTTGAATTATCAAAATTATTTTAATATTAAAATGTATCCTAGAATATGTATATTAAATATTCTTTTATAATATATATATATTATATATATATACCTGAAATCGTAGAGTATACATATATTATGAAATGCACATTATAATAAAATGAATTATAAAATTATAATATTATATAATATAGAGTAGGAAAAAAAAAAGAAAGATAGATGACAAAATATCAGATTGCCCTAGCCTTCCCCATCCCAATTTCCTTCTCCCCTCATTTCTTCTCTCTTTTATCTCAACCCACCTTCTCCCTCAAATCTCAGTCGGCATCCCCCAACTCCTCTCTTTGGCTTTCACTTGGACAATCATCAAGCTTCAAATCTACATCTCAACCTCTTTCAGCAGACATTAAAGGGGGGCAAATTACTGTGAGTGTAAGCTTTTATTTTTCATTTCCCCAACATTCTGCGATTTTTTTTTTTTAGTTAAAATTTCAATTTAGTTGTGTATTGCGGCGATTATGGATTTTATAGAATGAATTGATGTTTCCATCTCTGTTAATGGTTGCTTAGAATGTTGTAAATGTTAATGTGGTTCCCAAGCTTTTATGTTCTCATATCTGTAAATGTGATAGTCTTCAACTTGTTTCATGAAAATGTTAAAAGTTATCAACAATCTAGTGGAAATGCTGAGTTTCTTTTTGTGTTTTATTTTTTGGTTTTCTGACTGTTTTCCGGATGAATTAACTTAATTATTATTATGAAAGTGTAACAAAGAGTAACTTATCTTATGGTACAATGCACCTAATGAAAATTGTTAATTCTGTGTTTTGCCTTATTACACGAGAGACTAATCATGGTTTCGCTGGCGCTCATCTTCAATTAATCATAATTAATCATGCTTACATATGCAATTATATATATAGGTATGTATATGTATATGCAATTAGAGTAACTAACACTTGATCCCAGGAATAACATGCGTTAACAATTATACCTTGCAATTCTTTGTTGGTATCGATGCATGAACAATTACAAGTCAATTAGTCATATTCATAATTAGGAGATGATAATTTCATATTATAAGCATTGCCAATAAATTTTTAAAATAAAATCTGACAGTTCTTGAGCTCACAAAGGTTTGAAGATATTTAGGGGGTCACATTTGTAGAGTATTTGATGTGTTGAACAAAAACAAATCCATATTCACAGCTATCCTAATCCTTGTTATTCACTACTTGATGATGCAAATTTAGAATAAGTACTGGTTCCATACCTTTCAACGAGAAATAATTGTGACAAATCTTATTCAAATGTTAATCGCCAACTATTTGCTTGAATGGTAAATGCTCATACTTGACAGCAGATCATAGCCTGGAACAATTTTTTTGAGCAGGCAGTCTTTCTAGCTTAATAGTGTTTGGTTTTCTCTCTCACTCTATTCTCTACTCCTCACTTCCACCTCGGGTCAAGTTGGTGTTGTCCACTCCCGAAAAGTTAGTTACTAAAAGGGAATGAGATGCCACCATATAAAGATTGCCCAAAAAACTCTCCTTAACTCATATAGGATGTGGATCATTACGTTCTTCCCTACATTAATATATGAATTTGCTAGGAAGAACTTTCAATTTTGCCCAAAATTGTGTTGAGACATTTTGTCAAGCACCTGCATTGTGCAAACCTTGAAACATGCTATGCGCACAAGACTTGGCTTGTATTTGCAGTAATATAAATCAAAATGACATCTAAAGAACTGATAAGGTGAAATGCAAATTAACCACTAGTCACAAAGGCATATAGTTTTCTCCTTTCCACTTTTGTTTCACTTGTTTGTTGGTTAAATTATCTATGAAAACTTATTTGAGCTTAAACTTTCATTTCCAAGTATTTGGATTAAATACACTTATCGTTTTCATATAATTTTTTAAAGTTTTCCAAGTATTTCAATTATGTATTGTTATAATTTTTACATAATTGTTTAAAGTTCTAAAAGTAGCTACTATGTATTGTGTTGTTATGTTAACTTTGTGTTCTATATTAATATTGTGTAGTTATGGAGCATACAAGTGCTAGAGGTCAGGGCCATGGGGGAAGAGGTCATGGGACGGGAGGATGGGGTGGCAGAGTGGGTAAGGGTGGTATACGAAGAGATCTCCCATCTGCCATCACTACAGAGTCTCTCTCACCGTCCACTGCCCATTTCCCCACCTCCTCGACCCCTTCTATACTTGCACCGGGGCTTCCTCCCATTATAGCACATCACTCATCGCCATGCCCCTCTCCTTCACCTTCCATACTCGCAGGGGGTTCATCCCATGGCACCCGGCCTTATCTATTTGGTGAGGGCACATCATCTGCTAGGCTTTGAGGCCCCTTGCCGTACGAGCATAGGATTCGACTAGAGCCCGAGGGATCGAGTGCTCAGATCGGGTAGGTAGCATTTATATGCATATGCGTATCCATTGTTAAAACTTGTATTGTCATTTCAATTTATAATATATGTTATATTTGTTAAATTACAGATGTAACCCGTTGAAGCCCGGCTCGAACACTTTGGGTATGGTGATTAGACTAAAGTTGGATCAGTCGTACATTAATTGGCAGCACGTCCCCGAATAGGTCTGGGAATTATGGTGAAGAGAGTAGAAGGTAAGTAATAACGTATACGAAATTTGTTTTACTTCTTTCAATATTATTGTATACTTCATACATTTATAGTAAAAC
>JACFYI010003761.1:139252-150026 GCA_014898755.1 Handroanthus guayacan
AATTCAAAGAAAATCAAAAGACAAAAAAATCGGATTTCAACCCGAGAGTGAGCGTCCAAGCACAAAATTACTGTTCACGAGCGCCCAAGCGCCCGGTCGCTATCCAAAACTCTTGTTTTGGGCACTCAGGCACCCGTTTTCACGCCCAAGTGCCCAGTTTCAATTCCTACTTGATTTTTCTTTCAGTTCCTACTTGATTTTTCTTACTTCCAAACCCTATTTTATATCACGTAAAGTCCATATTCGATTTTCTTAATGTAATATGAGTTTTGAAATGTAAACTCTCTAGTCTATAGTCGAATTCTGAAATGATCGATTGATGTGTTTGGCCTATTCTGAAATGTTTATTTGAAATCGATGGCCGACCAAAAATTGTAATGAAATAGCCTTATTAAATGATCGAATGTTCAGTTTATTCAAGCCTATATGTTCATATATATGTTGGATAGACCGGATGGGCCCTAGAGGTAGGGTCCTGAAGGATTATGTTTGGGACTCGTGGTCGACCATGCTGCAGTGGCTGTGTCTCATACGTTTATGACTTTTCTTGAGTGCTTGCTCGGAGTTGTATGTTTCTGACTCACCTTAAGCGCTTGCTCAGAGTTGTACGTTTATGACTCTCCTTGAGCGCTTGCTCGGAGTTGTATGTTTCTGACTCTCCTTGAGCGTCTGCTCGGAGTTGTAAGTGGAGTGATAAGGATGACGACCCACCAAATGTTTGAATCAGCCTTATATGCTTTATTGACATGAATGTAACATATGATTTATGATATTCGTTCATTCTATTCGTTCTGTTGCTCTGAAATATTATATGAGGTCATATTCATTATTCCCATTCTTGATATGTTCATCGTTGAATCTTGTACTCCAGTCCCATGTTATAAGTTTTACTAGGTCAGTGGACTCATGATTCCATAAACATCATGTAGGTTATTAGACCGTGGATCGATTGACTGGAACTTCATGTTAGTATATAGTTTCTCTTTTGGAATTATGCACGTAGCATGTTCCTTAGCATGATAAACGCTTAGATTTGCATTTTGCTAGAATGTATTGACCGTCGATTTGTAATAGTTAGGTTATTCGAATGATATATTTTGGTGTACTTAGTTCCGTTTGATCTATGGATGCCCTTAGTTTGTACTTTGGATTTTGTAATGAAATTTGGCAAATTCTAGCTTGAAATTTGGAAAATTCTAATCATTTGAATCGTTAAGTTATGGAATTGTGTTTTGGAATTTTTGTTTATGATTTTAGTTGAGATCGTACGCGAGTAGCACTCCGGATTTCGGGGCGGAATGCTCTGAAATCTGGGGCGTTACAGGACTTCTTCAGATCCATCTGCTTCGACCCCTCATTCTGGTAGGGATACGCAGGACTTTCCCCAGATGATGGAGCAAAAGATGGGTCAATTAGAGGTAACCCAGCAATCAATGTTGGAGAAGCCAGATCAACTTATTGCATAGTCCACAGCTGGCGCCTACACATGCTTCTCCACCAGCCGTGCATACCTCGATTGAAACGATTGTATGCATCAACGATTTTAGCATCTCACATGCGATGGCATCATGAGAACCGTAGAGCAGAGGGTTTTATGTGTCATCCGTCAAATGAAAATACATGGAAGCATTTTGACAATAAGTACCCCAATTTTGCATCTGATCCCCGAAATGTTAGATTGGGGTTGTTTGCTGATGGATTTACACCTTTTACAAAAAATGCATCACCTCATTCGTGTTGGCCTGTGGTTGTTATCCCGTATAACTTGCCTCAAGAAATGTGCATGACACAATCATACATGTTTTTAACCTGTATTATACCAGGATCGAAAAATCCAAAATCTCTGATAGATGTATACCTTCAACCATTTATTGATAAATTAAAGACTTTGTGGTATGATGGTGTCACTACATATGATGCATCAATGAAACAAAATTTCAACCTTAGAGTCGCTTTATTGTGGACTATAAATGACTTCCTAACGTATGGAATGTTGTCAGGCTGGATGACTTCGAGTAGATTGGCTTGTCCTTATTGCATGGGATATAGTAAAGCATTCACTCTAAAGTACGGGGAAAAATAGTCTTGGTTTGATTGTCACCAATAATTTCTAGATGATGGTTATCCATATAGAAGCAATACTAGCAACTTCAAAAAGAATCAAACAGATTTTAACCCTCCACCACCTAAATTGAGTGGAGAAAAGGTGTGAGAAATTGTTAGTGACTTGCCTAAAGTTGTCGAAAACGACTGTGCACCTAAAATTAGGGGTTACCATGTAGAGCATAGTTGGACAAAACAGTCTATATTTTGGGAATTGCTCTATTGGAAGGATAATTTAGTTCGTCATAATTTAGACGTGATGCATATAGAGAAAAATATTTTTGACAACGTATTCTTTACCATTATGAATATAAAGGCCAAAACTAAAGATAACATTAAGGCGCGCATGAATTTAAAGGAATATTGTAGGCGTCGAGAATTAGAATTATTAGAGATGGCCAATGGGCAGTTCGTAAAGCCAAAGGCTAAGTATACATTCATATCACAACAGAGAAAAATAGTTTGTGAATGGTTAAAGGGGTCTTATGATGCCCGATGGGTATTCCTCAAATCTAGCATGTTGCGTTTATACTAATGAGGAAAAGTTATATGGGTTAAAGAGTCATGATTATTATATTTTTATGGAATAGTTGCTCCTAATCACATTAAAAAATTTACCCGATACGATATGGAAACCTTTGGTCGAGTTAAGTTCTTTTTTCAAGGATCTGTGTTCCATAAATCTAAAGCATGATGACTTAGCAAAGACGGAGAGAAATATCCTAATTATACTCTGCAAGTTAGAAAGGATATTCCCACTAGGATTTTTCAATTGCATGGAGTATCTTATTGTCCATTTGATTGATGATGCACGAAATGGAGGCCCCGTACAATTCAGATGGATGTACCCATTCGAGAGATAACAAATTTACCAACGATGTAATATAATGTTATATAGTAAGTGCTAACATTTTAAACTAATCATTATTTTATTTTGACTTAGGGAACTAGGTAAATTGAAAAAAACTATAAAGCAAAAAGTGTAGGTTGAGGGCTCCATATGCGAGGCGTTCCTTTATCAAGAAACATCAAATTTTTGTTCCTATTACGTTGAGTTTCATGTACATACATTAAGGACGAGGATTGGTAGAAATGATGATGGCGGTCCAAGTAATTCAATTCCCCCGACATTGTCCATATTCAATCAACCCGATCATGTATCGGGGGCATTGTGAGTCGGTGGCTAAGTGATAAGCAGTACAAGTCAGCAATGCTTCATGTTATGCTCAATTGTGAAGAAGTAAAAGTTTTCATTAAGTAAGTGCAAATTAAATATCTCATGATACAATTATAATATGTTTTTGAGACCTAATGACCTTATGTGGCTTCATTGTATGTAGTTATTTTGTTGAATACTTCCAAATCTGTGAACAAGATGTTGATGCTAGGATTGAAGGAGAATTTGCTAATTGGTTTCAGTCATATGTAAGAACAAAAGTTATTCTTCTTCTATATCAACTAAATTTATATAATATCATACAATTTGACTTTTAATTTGTGTTATATAGGTTCATAATCCTCGAAATGGTATCACAAATCAATTCTTAATTGATATGGCTTGAGGTCCTAAGAGAATGGTTAGGACTTGGCCAAAGTACTTTGTCAATGGTTTTAAGTCTCATACTAAATCTTGGGACGAGGGTAAGAAAACAATGAATAGTGGGGTTTAGGTTAAGGGTACTAATGGAGAAGGCATTCAGAATGATTACTTTGGGATATTGGATGAAATTGTGGAGTTAGAATATGTAGGAGAACCTATAAAGAGAGTCATTTTATTTGCATGTGAGGGGTTTGATCCGACTCCTAGGCAAGGAACCTATATAGTTCACCCAAAATATCCAATTATTGAAGTTAAATATAGGGGTAGATATAAAAAGTATGATCCTTTCATTGTTGCTCAACAAGTTAGGCAAGTCCATTACATTCTATACCCGAGCAAGATGAGAGATAAGGCCAACTAGTGGGCTATGATCAAAATGAAAGCAAGGGCTAGAGTCGAGATCAAAGACTCATTAGAAGTGACATATCAAAATGACTTTGCATCAAGGATTAGAACAATAACTTCTGACAAGCTTCTAGAGGCCTTAATTGACCGGACTGGTCCACTAGAAGATATTGATCCTCATGATTTAAATATTACTAGGATAATAAATGATGATGAGAATGAAGAAGATGAATAAGAAGATGGAGATGAGGATGTGGACTAAGATGCAGATGAATCAACTAGTAACGCTTTGGGATCCCAGAGCACTTCCGCCCTAGTTTTCAGGATATTACGTTGCATGCAAGAATAATATCTAAATGCTAAAATCAATATGAACACATTAATTAAAAGAAACTTATCTTAACTTATAATTCACATCAAATATACAATAATCTTTTACATACTACCAACCATCCTTGTAAACCATAATTTACACTATCTTATTTTACATCCATAATTTATGTATCATGCTAAAAGTTCTAGCTAAAGCACATTAATTTACATAATTTATTCCTACGCAATACTAACTATAACAAAGTAAAAAAAAAAAAACATTTCTAGTCAACGGTTTCACTATATACTAAGGTATCTGTGGCTATGTTCCATCCGCCGGGTGCCCTAGTGATAGTAAAATGCACGTGGACTGTAAACTCGATGCTCATACCACGGGCATGATCATGTACAATAAAAGAGAAAGGAAAACATAGAAGCATTTCTTCAATGTTTACTCATCTACACATGATAGAAAATTTAAATAAGTCGAGAGATTTAGCAAGGATCATGACGGATAATTGGGAATCAAGAAATAATAGGTTGGAGTACAATCAATCAATAACATTATAGTTTTGACATTCATAGTGAAAAAATTAATTCAATTCAATATAAGCATAAATGCAGAAGTTCAAACCACAAGACATTTGTCATAATCCAGAATTCAAATCACGATACGAATGTAAAATAAAAATAAAAAAAATCAATTAGGCTGGACAATTATTTGCTGGATCTATCACCCTTATATAATCAAAACAATAACAATTTTCTTATCCCTCCAATTGCCTTCTGGTTGGCCGCCCAGGTTAGGCCAATAAACATTAGGCACGATCGACCGTATGCCAAGCATAACTATTCAGAAACTTACCTCCAAGTTCCCTCCTAGTTACCTCAACAATAAGAAAGTCTCAGGGGTAAGGTCGACGTACTGTAACACCCAACCAAATCCCCCCTGAGGTTCCCAAGGCCCAACACTCATGCATTAGGGTTTTCAATAGGCAAAATGACTTGGAACATCCAAGGATTCACAATACTAGATCAAATTCAAGGGCTCGGATACAAGAAAATTTAAGAATTCGAACCAAGGGTATAAAGATTCGACGTGGATCATTAAATTAGATTTAAAGGTCATAGGATGTGGTTTTGAAAATTATTTTGATGAAAAACGCTAAACAAGTTGGATTTTGTATGTTTTTGGTATGGCAGTGAGTTTTCAGCAATTTAATTCTACAACTATCTAGACTCGACAAGATTTTCACCAGTGATTTTATATTAAAAATCCAACATATAGATATTTAGTTATAAATTCTTAAAGTTGACCCATGGTTCTGCTACGTACCAGGGTTAGTTTGTCATGTTCGGCTTTAAAGATTTTTTTGGGTAGAATTCTTCATGGATTTAAGCGATTCTTGAGTCTATCATCATCCTTACTTGACAAGGTTTCTAAATAATATTTTTGGGATTGATTCAATGAAGTGAAAGTTGGTTTTCAATATTTTGAAAATGGGAAATGTGTTAGAGCACCCTTCAGTGAGTACCCTACTCCCTAGGTAAACTGGCAAGTACGGATCTAAGGGTATTTTGGCCTTTTTTTCCTTCATGCTTTTGGTTGATTCTTGATTCTAAAGGTAACTATACTCAATAAGGTTTCAAATGGTGTATGTTATGGATTTTTTGGATGTGTAGAGGTCCGGTTATGAATTTTTGAAGTTAAGGTTATGACAGAGGCCTCCTCTATTTTAGCCGAAGTGGCAGGTCCGATTCAAAAGGCTTTTTCGACCATTTTTCTTCTTTTCTTTGGATGATTCTTAGTTCTAACATCATTGAAACTTGAGGAGGATTCCAATAGTACCCTATATGTAATTTTTGGAGTAGTATAAGTGATATTTTCAAATTTTTGAAGTGAGACAAGTGTACTGCCTAAGGCTGCCTAAGAGCAACTAATGCTTTTACTCTTCATTTAATTCATGAAATCACTTAACCGCCAAATCTAAGTGTGATGATTCATTAAGTTCCTTATAGCCTCTAAGGTCATATTTATGGTTCTAAATATATAGGCTGAATCAAGCTCATTCAACAACATCACAATAGATTTTCAAGTAGATCGAGCAATATAAGCTCATGATAATCAAGATCCCATTAACAAACATACCAATAAGTATATCACCAATAGATTTCTCAAGAGATTAGAACCATGAACAAAGTATTAAGAACATGAAAAAGGGAATGTCATGATCCTTACCTTTTTGCTATCCAAAATTTATAACTCCCAAGAGTCTTCTTCAAGCTCTCCAACAACTCCTAACACCAAGAAATTCCTTTTAGGTTCTACTTAATTCAAGCAAAGAACTACTAAAATTTTAGCTAAAGCTTACCAAACTTGGAGATATGATCAAGAGATGATGTCCCTTACAAATTCCCTTAAGTTTGATGGTTTAAAATAGCAAGGAAATTGAAAGAAAATTGGTTACACACACACCCAATATTTTTAGCCACTATGGAAGAAAGAAGACAATGGCTATTTATTTATCTATTTCTCTTTCTTTTTCTCTTGTGTATATACTCTCTAAGAATACATACATGCATGTATTTTCAATAGGAAATACATGGTAATTAATGCAAGGAATGATAGTGTTGGAGAATGACTTAAGGAGTGAGGTGGCATGAATCCCTCTAAAGCTTCAATTCCCACATGCTCTTATCCTAATTTTTGTCTTCACATAATGTGTGTGTGCGTGTATTTGGCTGAAGGGCTGCCATTTTCTTTTTCTTTTTCTTTTTTTTTAAATTTGAATTGGACTTGGACTTGGGCCTTGAAGGCTTCATAAATCCTTGGGCTCAACTTTTGGGCCAATTGTGTATTGATTTGAGTTAGAAAATAATGTTTTTTATCTATATTTGATTGAAATAAATTTTTAGTTGCTCAATCGAAATAATTTTGTCGTTTTAAAGTTTTCTGGACAATAGTGATTAAAATTATTTAAAACGGCACTAGGTTTTGAAATTTTGAAACTTGGGGGTTGAAACAAAATTACAAGAATCTTTTGAGTCTAAAATATTATTTTCGAAGTTATTAGGATGTTTTTGATGAATTTTGGACCAAAAGAAATTTTTGAAACGAAATTTTCTTTACCGAGAAATTTAGCCGTAAGGATATTCGAAAAATTTTCTGAATGGAAAGGTAATAAATTCTCGGATAGAAAGAAAATTATTTAATTAAGATTAATTGTTATGTGCTGCTTCAATTTGCTATTATGTGCATTGTGTTCTTATGTTAACTTGGTTATTTACTTGTATATATATACAATATGATTATATATTTTTGTTTAGTTATGCAGCGTACCAAGGCTACAGATTAGGGGACAGGGTGGATATAGACTATGTACAGCCGATGACCAGCTTGAGGACGAGGACTACGGAATGAGAATGAGGGCTATAAGGATGAAGACTACCACTCGAATGATTTTTCACTACTTTTGTAGTTTGAATTGTTTTGTTGGATTTTAAAACAAATAGTTTGTAATCATATGTTAATTTTACATATTGCTTTGAATATTTAGATGATAATTTTATAAATTTTGCTTGTTTTGGCATTTTATTTGAGATTGTTTTTGCTGTTATTAACATATTTTAAACAGGTTAAAATGATAAATTAATATTTATTTTTTCGGTTATATAGTTATTATAGATGGGTTTGAGATGATCTATCCGTTGCTAAAATAATAAAATTAAAATATAAATTAATCACTTGAGACGGATTTGAGATGGAAAATCCGTCTCCAAACTAAAAAAATAAGCTTAAAATAAATAAGTCTTAACACAATTTTGAAATGGGTATACCGTCGCTATATTTCATCAGTTTGAGATGGATATGAGACGGTATGTCTATTGCTAAAATAAAAACATTTGAGACGGATTTGAAATGGATATTCCATCACTAAAGGGTCAGTTTTGAGACGGAATAGAGATGATAGATCTGTCGCACTTGGATTTTAGAGATGGTTTTGGTTGAAGAAAGGCGTCCATCTTGAGATGGAATTTTTCGTATCTAAGCCGTCTCAACACCAACGCTAAAGTTTCTGAGACGAAAAACCGTCTCAAAAATTTTGCGACCCTGCCTTTCGTGATGGAAGATTTTTCGTCTCTAAACCATCTCTAATCATGGATTAGAGAGGGTTTAGAGACGGATTTTTCTGTCGCTAATATTGCATTTTCTTGTAGTGATTGTTCGACTTGTTCCTCAGTCAAGCAAGACCAATTTTGTCGAACCAAAGTCTTGTACATCCTAAAATATAAACATTTGTGAATATTATATTTCACATTTTCTCATTTAAAACATTGACAAAACCTTAACTAGGATAGTATCGAATAGTTACTCGAGAAAAGGTACAAATTCATTACAATTTATAAGCACAAGGTGAGAAACAGCCTTTAACTCACATCACTCAACCATCTACTAGTACACTTCCTAGCGGGGCGCCCGGATTGATTAAAAATTGATAGAGTACGCGAGGATTGATCGTTACATCCTTCAACTTCATTTCGTCTACTCCTTGTGCTCTTTAATTGAATGTCAGACTCAAAGTAGTACGATGAAAAGTTTGATGATTATTGGACTAAATATGCTTCACATATTGAGCCCTCAACTTTGGCTCTATTTTTTACCATGCCTTTCAAATCGTGCAAAAACCTAAAGTTAAACATGAGAACAATAAATTTAGATAGTATAAAATGGCTTATTTCACTAGAAGCAATTGATAATTTTAACCTCTCAAATAAATACATCCATCTATACTATGCAGGGCCACACACAAGTGCCTCGTATGGTAAGTGCATTGGCAAGTGCGCCATTGGACCAAAGAATCCGCGGGGAGGGGGGGCGAGGGCGAATATGCGTTCCAACTTACAAAAAATGATTAGGATCTTTCCTCCATTTGACGCAACTTCTCTTCATGCAACTCCGTTGGGCACAAGTCTCTAAAGAACTGGCTTAATTCAGTCAGGGGCTTCCACATATTTTGTTGCAACAAACTGAAAGTACTTGGTACCAATCGTTGCATAAACACGTGACAATCATGGCTTTTCAAACCATGTAATTTCAGTCTTGATTCCTCTACGCATCTAGCCAAGTTTGAAGCATATCTCAAGCCAAATGCAAAAATCTCTGTTTTCATTGATAGATACAATAAAAGTAGCTTTTGGTTTTTCCTATTTTCCACTAGGCAACTATCATAAATGGAACCTTGGCCTCCTAGAGTATTCCATTAAATCCATTCTCACCTTCTCATTGTCTTTCGTCTTTCCATTAATGTCCATCACAGTGTTTAGCACACTATCAAAAACATTCTTCTCGATAGGCATAACATCTAAATTATGACGGATCAAATTGTCTTTCCAATAAGGCAACTCCCAAAATATATTTTGTTTCGTCCAATTGTGTGATGTAGTGTATCCATGAAATTTACCATTATTTATTGGCAAGTCAATTATTTTAGGAAGGTTACAAAATTTCTCCCACACTTGCTAGCCACTTAATCTAGGAGGTGGTTGTGACCTTTCAATTCTTCTCTTGTAGAATGCATCTCTATTCTTCCCAAACATATGATCAGGATGTAAAAATTGACGATGACAGTCAAGCCATGACATTTTTCCACCATACTTTAGCCTAAATGCCTTTGTATGCTCCATACAAATTGGACAAGCTAATTTTCCTGCGGTCATCCACCTTGATAACCTACCATATGTGGGAAAATCATTGATTTTCCACATAAGCATAGCTCTCATTTGAAAATTCTATTTCTTTGAAATGTCGTAAGTTTTCACTCCTTCTTGCCATAACGTCTTTAATTCATCAATTAATGGTTTCAGATATACATTAATTTTGCTCTTTAGGTTATGTGAACAGGGAATTATGCGAGTAAAAAACATATAAGGAGTAGCCATACACATTTCAAGTGGTAAGTTATATGGAACCACAATTACTAGCCAACAAGAATATGAGATTGCAGATTGACTAAATGGATTAAATCCATTTGCACATAAGCCAAGTCTAGCATTTCTTGGCTCTGCGGCAAAGTCGGGGTGAGTTTCATCAAACTTCTTCCAAGCTAACCCATCAGATGGATGGCAAAAAAAACCATCATTTATTCTAAATTTTGTGCTCAGCCAATTTCAAAGAGGCATACAATTGTTTCAACCTAAGGATTAGGGGCAAGTAATGCATTCTTTTATAAGGAGCATTATTCTTCTTTGCCTTTTCAACACCCATCCTAATTTGTTTGAAATCTAAAAAACAAAAAAAATCAATGTTTTTCAAAAAAATAAAAGAGATAATGTTGTCGGCAAGGTCCGTGCACAGTAGTGAGATCTCATCGGCCTCTTGCCAGCAAGATATGTGAGGAAAAAAAAAGGTTGAAA
>JACFYI010003761.1:150154-165880 GCA_014898755.1 Handroanthus guayacan
AAAATAAATTGCTTTTTGTATTTTCTTCAATTAAACATTATTTTAATGTTAATTCAAGTTAACATAATTTTTATGAATTTAAAATTTTAAATTAATTTATTAAAAATGAAATATAATGATGATAGTAAATCTTATTTATCAATGATATAACATACGCATTAATATATATTACTTATAATATAAATTTTATATATAGAATTAGGTGTCTATTTCGATAATAATTTGGTATATAGAATTAGGCATCTATTATTTGTTAATTAATTTAATTGCAATTCAATCTCTTTTAATTAATTATTTGAAATTAAATTAAGTGATTCATTTCAAGGTTATAATTTATAATTTCTATATAACACTAACATTGATTATAAATAATGGAGGAAAAGTGAAAAATTGCCCAGGCATTAATTGCTACTTCCTTTTCATAGGAGAATATAGTTTAATTTCCGTTAGTCTCTTTCCCGAAATGATAGTCTCTTTCCCGAAACGATGTTGGATGAATGATTTGTTTTAGTTTCAGTTTTGCAATTAACAACATCTAAATCTCTTTGAATAAATAATTAATATATTAACATATAAAAATAATAATTACTTTTTTAGTTTATACGCATTAAATTACCGAAGCATTCATTAGCATATATTAATCACCATATTATTGGTTTTTAGATTTTTATTATAAATAATTTTTAGTATTGTGGTGTATGGATAATTTTGGATAAGGGTATGTATATACATCCTATTGTTTTATATTAATTCTACAACATTCAAGTAATGTACAATATATAATATACTGACAAATTAATTAAGGCTCATTAATATTTGCTTAGGGCTCATTTACTTCGTACGTAGACCAATACTAAGATAGGATTGGCTGTGATCGATATATAAAGTGGATGATTTATTGTCTAAATTAAATATCAATCCAATAGCATAATATGTTTGTTTGCATAGATTTAAAATAAGGATATTCTAAGTTTTATCTAATTTATGGTTCGGTTCATTGGATTAATTCTTGTGATAATTTGTAAGATATAATTAACCTTTATTCTTTATTATATATACTTGTTCATCCTTGCATACATTAGTTGGAAGAATTAAATGAGAGTTGATTTAGTAGTATTCTTTCATAAATTAATTTCTCTATTACAAAATTTTTTCTAAACAATTGTCAATCACTTTTAAAAATTAATTTTGGGCTTTAATCAGTTTTAGTATTATTTTAATTATTAAATAAAAGTTTAATAGCCAATTTTACTATTAAAATTTAATATTAATTATTTTTAAAATTAAGTTAATTTATTAATCTTTTAGACTTATTTATATTTTAAAATTAAAGCTAAATTTAAATTTAATATTTTTTTCTTTTGAAGTAACAAAATAGAAAACAATTAGAGAAAGAAAAAAGTATAAGATAAAACCAAAAAATAAAAAAAATAAAATAAAGGAAGGCCTATGTTTTTCAGGTAAAATTAATAAAGTGATGATTTTTTCTTGTATTTTCCTTTTTTCATTTTTAAAGGCTAATTCATTTTTTTCCTAATTAATCCTCAAAACTTGTAATCTTTAGATTACGGATTCGGGCTTTAGCATCATGTGATCCATAATCCAGGAGCAAATAGTAATAAAGATCGGGCCACTTATTAATCATGAGCCTTAAATATGTCAACCAAATACCAAATTGGTATAGAATACGAATCAATTCCATGCAATCCTAATTTCAAGCAAAGGAGCCCTTAGTATATATTTTGGTAATCATGCGTTTTTTGGAAATCATACAGTTTTATAAAAAGTACCATCCTATTGTATAACTTTCAATATATATATGCTATTGGAATTTTGTTTCAATTATAATTTTGTTTTCTGACTTAGTTCTCCAAATTTATATTTATGTATTAAATTTTAGTGAAATATTCAATAAGAAAAATATATATCTCTTTAACTTTACAAATCTTATGACTTTCCTTTTGGTCGCAAGTGTTTTATCTTCTATTTTGAGGTTAAAATTTTAATTTTGTAATTATTTGTGACCAACATATTTGTCACAAGTATTTACAATTTTTATTGTTTCTGAAAATTTTTTGACCTCACACAAAACTAAGAAAAAAATTAATTATTTTAGTTTTGCGAAGTTTAGGAATGTTGCAAAAGTTTTTATTTCATTTTATTTTATTTTTTTGTCAAAAATTTGTGATGTCTTGTTTCTATCACAAAAGATTTTAACTTTGTGACCACCATTTTGTGATGCACATAGCCGCCACAAAAGCACATAAAAATTTTAATTAAATATTCTTGGTTTGTGATGTTCCATCTCCGTCGCAGAATTTTGTTTTCTTTTATTTTAATTTTTTTTAACTTTGAGACACCTTTCATCTGTCATAAAATATTTTAAATTGGTGACTAATTTTTGCGACGGATCCATCTATCACAATTCTTTTGCGACGTAGTTTGCAACCAATTTTGTCCCTTTAAATCACAACCAAAAAATACATGGCGCCTTTGTGACGGAAATTGCGATGTCTCTTTTTGCGACGCACTATATTGACGCAAAATCTGTCGCAATATGGGATAGCTAGCCATTGGTCGCAAATATCCGTCGCAAAATCGGTTTTTTTTAGTAAATTTACCGTTTTTTGGTAAGCACAAATATTTTGACCAAGTAACTTAGAAATTTGGGAAATCGATGTGGACTTCATCACTTTTAAGTCCATGATAAACATTTTAAAAGAAAAGGAAGACAAGAAATATGTCAAAAGACATGATTAGCCCAACTCATTATATTAACTCAAAGCATTAATTATGAAATAGGATCATCGGTACATTCCACTATATCAAAGTCCCTTCACACTAACTACAGATAATTAAGCACTAAAAAAATAGTAAAAATACGAAGATAGCGCGATGGTCTTGAATGCTTCCTCTTGAATAAGTCTTGAGAATTATCTGAGAACACCCCCAAAACAAAACTAAATAAATCCTATATAAAGTGCTCCAATCTTCAGGTGGAAGCCACTAATTAGCCTGTAGATACTCAAATGCAGGGAAGCAAATTAAGATTATTTTAAGCAAAGTGCAATCTTGAATCTAACACACTAATTTGCAAAATAATGAAATTGTAGAAGAGAGGAGATACAATCTTTCTTCAATACAGAAGGGGGAAAAATTATAATGGCTAATTTCAACTTAAAAAACTAGCCTAAATGGTAGAAAACCATGCTGAAAACATTTAAAACTTTATGATGTTTTTGGAGAAAAAGGCGTTCTTTCATTATTACACTTAAGGATCGGTAGAAAAGGAAAAATTCTATCTTGGTTGATTGATCACGAGCGTTAGGAAACACTGATGTACCACCGAAGAGAATTTAACCAGGATTTTACCCAACATCAAAATTGTATATACTCACACCACCATGCTTCATGCTTGCCAAAGGAAAAAGCCTTGCCAGCGGTTGGCTCTAACCCCAATCCTATTTGTCATCATTTCTAATGTCTTTTTTCTTAATTTTTTTTTTCAGCCATGGAAATTGCTTAAAATGTATAGAGTTTAGTCTTGTCGATTTGGGAAATACCCAAAGCAAGGAAGTAGATCCCAATTTCACCTATAAATTCCTCATCTGCCTTTTATGCATAACGCGGAAGAGAAAGAATAGAATTTTAAAGGAATTTAATTTTGGGAGAAGAAGACTTGCACTTGAAATAATGAACTTCAATTTCTAGAATTCAGGACTTTGTATTTGATGGAGCAACAGTGGCGACGCCACATTAGTGGCAGTGGGGTCGTGGGGGGACGGGATCCCCTATTCCAAACGATGTTTCATCTCCTATTCCATGCTCTTAAATACATGCCACGTGTACTGCATTTATTACTAAATATTTTTATAAGGAAATATTTAATACACATGGCATATATTTAAGGGCATGAAATGGGAGATGAAACACCATTTGAAATAGGGGATCTCGTACCGGTCGTGGGACCCCACTGGACTTTTCTTTTTCTTTTTTTTTTTCCTTGTTTGACTATAGTATAGTTTGTGTGTGTGTACAAATATTAGATTATAAAATGTGTGTGTATATGGAATCCCATTGTTAAATTGGCAACAAATCATCAAATAGAAGCTTAGGACTACAGAATGTGAAAAATTTGGTTATGCAAAAAAATGAAAAGTTAGGAATGTGAAGGAACAATTGACACTAGAATTTGAAGTTTAAAGAGGTTTTCAATTTGACTATTTTTGTTTTCTTTGATCAGCATTTAAATATCAAACCAAATCATTTTGCCCGCAACTCGTGTTTATTAAATTTCAATCAATTTGTCAAACTCAAGCCATTAAGTGAGTTAAAATTTTATGTTTTATTAATTCAATAATATTTCAGTGAATTCTTTTATTAGTCTTTTTTTAGTATTTTGATTATTGGATATGTGAATATTTTTTATTATTTTAGCACAACATATGTCTTAATATATTAATTCACTATATTTTTTTGTATAGATAATTTTTTCAAATAATTTCTATCATTTCATAATATTTTGAAGGACCCCACTAAATTAAGTTTCTGGAGTCGCCACTGTGGAGCAAAGAAGACTACTTCGCAGGAGGAAAGTTGAATTTTGCAAGGGGAAATTGAATTCTCTTTATTCCCTACCAGTTGCCTTCACTTTTGAAAGGTAGCAGTGTATCAGTCTTCTCACCAATATTTGTAATAGATAGGAGGGAGGATGAAATCAAAATGGCTATAAAATAGATATTTACAAGCTTTGGTGATGAAAAAACTCACTTTACAATCACAAGGGATTCCCGAAGAGCATTCGTTTGAGCATTAAATTTTCATTTCTATGTTGGGGGTTCTTTTCCTTTCTCAAAATTGAATTTTTTTTCTCTTTTTTTTTGTTTGATAACTTCTCAAAACTGAATTGGCAAATGAGAAATTAAGAAATTGGGAAAATTAATTAATTCTAGTGAGGGCGTTTGTGTCCTTTTAATTATCATATAAAATTAATTGTATAAAAATTGACATTTATCACAAATATAATTTGGGTAGGACCTCAGCCCATTACAATGGAGGAAAGACCATAAACAAATCCCACTCGCTAACTTTAGCCTACACCAAGTTACTTTGTTCTAGTCAAAGCATGTATATTTCTCAAATAAAGAAACTACTAAAGAATATAGATTAATGTTAGAAGTAAAATTGGAAATGAAAACTTATCTTTAATTTTCATCTTCGTGCAAACTAGTTCACGCTTCAACACAATCATTTCTCACATTTCAACTCCATTCTTCTCATAGACAGCGCTAGTGTTGCGACACGAAAAGAACAAGAGTAACTTACACTATTAAAAGAAGAGAATTTCAAAGTATATTTGTATTTCTCTTAAAAATCAATTACAAAGAGAATTCTTTTTCTTGATCTTTCATAATGTGTGTGTGTATAGGGAGTATCATAAATGTAATTATTACAAGAGTTGCTAAATTATTTAACGATGGCCTTTATTATCTTATAACTTCCAACCTATCACTTCTCAATTAATAGCTGAACTTGTCTAAAAGCTCAAAGAGTGAGACTTTCAAAGGCCAATGGGCTATTAACATTAAGGAACTTAGAATTGATGGGTTTCATAATTGGTCAGGCTAATTCTCTCAAAAATATATAAACGAATAAATAATTGGTTAGGCTAAACATTTCGTTTCGGTTAAATTATCAAAATGAAATCCCGTCTTATGTTGACCCGTCACAACTAGCGAATTATATGGGAGTGGGTTACCAAACCGCCTTCATGCCCAATCCGTCCAGCAAAATTGGCCGTGTTAAACGGGTCGACCTGGCTGATTGGACCCGTTTTCCCAACAATGAATTTTCATATCTTCATGCCCATAAAAAGTACCTGTTAGTTCAAAGAAGCCCATTGAACCAGCCATCCATATTGGGTTAAATACCTAGATCTCATTCGGAGATTATGTACCGGTCAAACTTTTATCAACCCAAAAACACTTCAAAAGATTAGATTGTCGGAATTCGGAGCTTTATTCGCTGATAGGACGGCCCAACCCATGATCAAATTCCAGCTATAATCGCGAGCAACACAAGCTCAAGGGCGATTGTAGCACTGGGAGCACGAATGCGCTTTCTGTTGGGGATATTTTGGTGAAGTATCTCATTAAATTAAACGCTTAGACCCTTGGGATTCAGAGGCCTCTGTAACTGTTTCTCTAGGTGAAGTTGATAAACCCTTGATTCAGATGGCCATTTCAACTGGCCTCGGCTTCTCTCGCCTTCCCTATTTGCCGCACCGCTCTCCTGTCCACCGCTACGTTCTGCAGGTCAATTTTTTTCTTCATTTTTTCTTTCTTTATCTTTCTTTTCTTCTCTTTTTTTTTTTTTCCTTCTTCCTTTTAACGTTGTTGTGCGTAAGTTAATTTACAATTCCAAACTTTTCTTTTCAGGTAAGGGTGGGCTACACTGCTGCGGTTGAAGCATTTGATGATACAGAGAGTAACAAGGGCAAGTGAAAATTTAACTTAACTTTTGTTTTGATTTTCTGTTAGCGTTATTTATATGAGTTGAGGATTCTGTTTGGTTATTTTGGTGTTTCTGTATGGCAATTTCTTACCTATTTTGGTTGCTCTTTTGCTTAATGTGCAGTGGTTGGTAGTGTGAGTGGTGGTGATGTATGTGGAAAGGCGCCACCGTGGAAGAAGTTCAAGTCGAAGGACCTTGGAATTAGTAATTCAAAAATTTCAAGGGCTACGAGAGTGGTTCTCGATGGTCTTAAAAGAAGAGGTTTGTTTAGACACATTTGGGCACTTGACAATTTGTCTTGCACTTATCTTGTGTTCTAAATTTATTTATTTGTCGTTAACTTATTCATTTTCCTTATTCCTGCATTGATGGTTTGCATTTGGACTCTCTAAATCATTTTCCCGTCAGAAAATGAACTTATTGGTTATATTTCTGTAAACGGCATAATGATTTTCATTGTGTCATTAAACAACAAAGGCATTGATTTCTTAACCTTAAGTTATTAGTTATTACTTTTCGTTAAGGGTGTGTAAACACTATGAAAGCACTGAATGTCAAGATAGCATTTTGACTATTTTGAGTTTCAACTCGAATCAAAAAAGAGAAGAGGAAAATTCAGCTCAAAACTCAGCCGGAGCCCTTCTTCAAAAAGATTAATATTTTACAGAGGTTTTAATTTAAATATTTATAATTATTTTCGCAGCAGAACGTGAACTTATTGGTTATACGTCTGAAACAGTCATGTTGGTTTGTCATTGTATGATTAAAATTTACAGAGGATTGATTTTTGAACCTATCAATGCAAGCAATAAATGTCAAGATAACAATTGATCTCTGGTTTCAAGTAGGGATGCATACGAGCGGAGCCTTGATCATTGTCTTCAGCTTGATCTCGACTCAACTAAACCAAGAGGGGGAAAATTGGGCTCGAGCTTTGCTCGTGTTGGTTCATGTGACCCAAATAATTGCAATCCATAAACTCAAATTCGAGTTCACGTTGAATATTTGCTTTAAAGCTTAATGTTTTATAAGTATTTTAATATAATTATTTAGAATAATTATATGTATAAATATTCTTTTTGGAGAAAAGATGGGCTCATGAGGCCATTATTTGGCTTGAGCTTAGCTCGAAATCTGTATAACCAGGCTCAAGTTCGGCTCAATTAATTTGCATCCCTAGTCTACAGAATCTGCTATGCATATGGAGCTCTAATTATTCCATGCATATTTCCTGTGCTTTCAATTGAAGACTCATTTACTCTTTCATTCCCCTTACTCTCTTCTTTCTGTAGGTTTTGAAGTTTACCTTGTGGGGGGATGTGTAAGGGATCTTATCTTGAAACGAATACCAAAAGATTTTGATATAATAACCTCAGCCGAACTAAGAGAGGTAAGTTTAGACAGTTCCCTTGTATCATTTTACATATATATGATCATCTCTTTAACATTCATTTAAGCCCATAAAATTGTTGAATACATTTAGATAGTAATTTTTGCAAATCTCCCAATGTGCAAATTCAAATAAGGTCATGTATTCTAAGTCTTAAAGTTGTTCAGTTATAATTTTGCTCAGAATAGCTCCTATTTTTCGCATGCTTGGATAATTCACAATGCAAAAAAGTAGCATGATTGATAAATGAATCTGTTTGAGTTAAAATGTTGTCAGCTTCCGCGGAGATTTAAGCTTGTTAAGAAAGGGTCATGAAAACCATGAACCCTTCGACTTTTCCTTTTGCTTTTCTTGTCTTTCTTTCTTTCTTCATTTTTTTTTTAAAAAATAATTTCAGCCATAGAACAAGAATTGTGATTTTTTCAGTTTTTAGGTGATGAAAACATTTTCACGATGTGAGATGATTGGCAGACGCTTTCCAATTTGTCATGTGCATGTTGGTGATGCTATTGTGGAGGTTTGTCAGCTTATCTAATGACTTACAGTAATAAATTTATAGCTTTCATGTCTGTTAGTTTCTTACACGTTAGCTGCTTTTGGTCTTACTGACTTCTTATTTGTGTGTATATGTCTCTAAGTTAGTTTTGGGTTATCATAAAGTCTACACTTCTCCTGTGCCATTCTTCTATCTTTTTTTCTCTGAGAAATTTATTATGTAATTCTTCATTTACTATGATTGACACAATAGTTATTCCTTCCCTTTACCCCCTTGATTTCCTGTGTCGTTCTCCCATGGCCTTATATGTGATCTTTTAGTCTTCTGTTTGTTAGCCATCATTAACCATGAGCTGGACTTATGAAACCATTAGAGTCCACTTATATTCTGAAATATATCAGGTATCAAGCTTTAGCACTCGTGCAACAAGATTTGGGAGGGACCTGAGTTTGGATCCTGAGAAGCCTGCTGGCTGTAATCAGAAGGATTATGTTCGCTGGAGAAACTCTTTGCAGCGGGATTTCACAATAAACGGGTTACTAGTCTATCCCCATTAACTTGATAACTACTCGTTGTGTGCCTCATTATTCCTTTCTTCTTTTCCCTTGTGTTTTGCCTTTACTTTTGTCATGCTAAGTAATCTTTCATTTGTTCAAAAATTCATTCATTTTGTTGTCAAGCCACCTGTATGATGTTTTAACTTAAAATTCATTGTATTAATCATAGTTGCTGAATCTCATTTCTTTTTCTTGTCAACCCAGATTGATATTTGACCCTTATGCAAAGTTGGTGTACGACTACATGGGTGGAGTGGATGATATTAGGAAAGCTAAAGTGTGCATGTACCTCTAAGCTATTGTAAACTTCAAATGTCCTTGAATTTTTTACTACTTTACAACTTATTTACCCATGTACTTTCTTATATGAAGGTGCGGACCATTAAACCTGCCAATCTTTCCCTGACTGAGGATTGTGGTGAGCTCTAGTTTTTCCTTCTAGAAATATTAACTCTTCTTCAGAAGGACTATTTCTCCGGTTCTACTTTAGTGCTAGACCTTTTGGTGTCACATAACTTTAGAAGTGTGAAAACCATGTCTGACACAATTGTTTCTGCTTTAGCTCAATCCATGCTGCCACATTGGTCAAATATCATCTTTACCTCTTTCATGGTGATTAAATTGTTTGTGCTTTATTGTTGCAGCTCGTATTCTTCGAGCTGTTCGAATTGCTGCTAGGTTGGATTTTCGATTTTCAAAAGAGACAGCACTTGCAGTAAGAAGATTATCTGCTACAGTTATACGACTTGATAGGGTATCCAGAAGGCCTTTCCCCCCCTGTCATGCTCATTTGACAGTTCAGCTGTTCGATATGATGTACTGTTACTCATTATGCTTTTCTTTGGTTTATCATGTTTAAAGGGAAGGCTTCTCATGGAAGTCAATTACATGTTGGCATATGGTTCTGCAGAGGCCTCATTGAGATTATTATGGAAGCTAGGTCTTCTGGAGATACTTTTGCCTGTACAGGTATGTAATATATTGATATGCGGTTAATTACCAAAACCCCCTAGAGGTTTGGTCCATTTACAAAAACTCTTTTATCTTTGGAAATACAAATACCCCTGTGACATTGCCGTGTGTTAAAAGTTCTAACAATGACTATTGATTGCTGAAAGCTATAGACGGATACACACGCCAAGGGAATATTTTTACTTTCAAAAGATAAGAGGATCCTTTTCTTTTCTTTTCTTTTCCTTTTTCTTCTTTCATATTTTATCTTCTTTTTATTTCTTTTTATTTCTTTTTTTTTTAAACTCTTCATACTCTTTTTTTTTTTTAAAAAAAAAAATACTTTGCAAATCTTAGGGGGTTCTTGTTCATTAGCCCTATTTATATCTCTAAATTTTTGAGAAGCTAGTTAAAGAATATCACTGGAATTGCTTTACCATGTGGACATGCTTCAGATTTCTGTCATTTATAATATGGAAATCATGTGGCATATCTTTCTTTTGCAGGCAGCATATTTTGTCCGCCATGGTTTTCGCAGATGTGACAAGCGGTATAACATGCTTTTGGTAATTGTTTCAGTTCTCTGCAGTCATTGGAAGTGATTTACTAGTTAGATTATTGTTTTCTGTTGCATGCTTGCTTACAAATATGAGGTGCATATATACTGAAGTTGCTACGAAACTTTTGTCAATGTGTGAGCTTGTGTGTTCTTGTTATAATTGTAGTTCTAGAATGAAAATTGTGAATTGCTTTATTTTGCAGTCTTTATTTGCCAACCTTGATAAACTTCTCGCACCTGACAGGCCATGTCACAATAGCTTATGGTAAGGTTATAATTCATCTGGAAATTTGGCTTGCATCAAATTGTTTAAATTTTAAGGTCATCAGAAATGTCATTTCCAGGTTTGCGATCCTAGGATTCCATGAAGCACTTTCTGAACAGCCAAGGGATCCCCTAGTGATTGCTGCATTCGGCCTTGCTGTCCACAATGGTGGAGATTTGTCAGAAGCTTTGAGTATTGCAAGACGTATCAATAAGCAACATGACACAAATTTTCGTGAACTATTGGAACCTAGATATCTGGATTCTGATGCCCTTTTGGACGAGGTTATGAGTTTGGCAGCTTCTGTTAGAAGTGCACTCACTCACATGACAGATGAATACTATGTCTCCCAGGCAATGGCTAAATACCCCAAAGCACCTTACTCGGATCTTGTAAGCACTTCCCTGCCTTTTGCCTCTTGCCGTGTTGGAGCATGTTTTTGCATTTTTCCTTTTTCAACATTTAAAGTAGCAGACGTCTTGCAACCTTATATGATTTCTTTTATTTGGTTCTTTGAATATTGAGAGTTAGGCCTAAACGCTAACTGCATGTTTATGCATTTGCAATCTAAAAGGAACGAAAAAGATGCCATAGTGTTGGCCGTGGTCTTTCGTGTAATGCCTGTTTCTTTCAAGTTGGTCCTTTGTTTCAATCATTCTGGAAAATGACGAATACCGTATTCCTGTTTCCATATCTGCAGGTATTTTTCCCACTGGCACTGTACTTGAGGGTGTGCAAGATATTTGAATGTCTGTTTGGTACAAGGGAAACAGGATTTCTTCCGAAACATGGTAGTAAGATCGATTATGAGTTGTTGGCTATGGGAAGTCTAAGAGAAGTTCGCCATGTCTTTGCAAGAGTTGTTTTTGACACCGTATATCCCATTGATAATAATAGACTTCACAACTGTGTTAGTTAAATACGCGAGAAGAGAAAACCAATATTAATGCATGGAAGCTCGGCTTGAAATGATATGCACGCACACGATGCCAAAGCCAAATGAGGACTTGGCTTAATTTGTCACAAAGATTGTGTTGCTACATAGGCCTTCGAAGGTGCATGTTGCTGATGCATACAGTATCAGTTTCTGAGGTGTAGTCCATTATATGTACGATTGCTACTTGTTATATGTTCCTTTTTATTAAAAAATAATGAAAATACCCCTTTATAGTTTATCGAGCCCATGATATGAGTTGTCGGTCGATGACGTGGTAGTTGATTTGGCGGTGTTGTAGCACTCCTTCAGTATAAGATTATGCTGTAAAATTATTTGCAAAGGTACTTTCTGCGCTTCCCAGCATATTGTATGGTAGTGTTGAACCTCAGGAGTAGACCACTGAACCATCTGAGGACGGCACCGGGACTTTATCTATCCAGGGATGTAAGTTTTAAGGCTGATTAGCTAAACTTATCTACACATCATCTCGCAAGAGCTTATAAGATTTTAAATTTTACTCTAGAAATAAGTCTCTGAATTATTTTAATAAAATTGGACTTTAGAGTTTATAAAATGTTAGTTAAGTAAAAAATTAAAAGAACATTTCATAAAGTAAGTTTATATTGGGTGGGTGATAAAATCTCTTATGGAAAGAAAATTGACAGAACGTCTTATGACATTTTATAAAATGTTCAGCTGCATAAAAGCTCACCCAAATACTTGCTTAACGGCATCATCTAAATGAACGTTTTCTGACCAAGTCCGTTAGATAACTTGAAATGCGCGTAAAGATTCGCAAGCATAACTGCAATTAAAAGCTATTTACCCCTTTCAATTCTATGTTGACCAATCTTGTGGCAGTACCAGTGTATATACCAAAAAACAATATCTTTTGGGAAGAACAAAAATGATCTTTGACAAACTGTAACTGCAAAAAATTATTTTATGTGCAAGACAATGCTCTACTATTCTATACGAGTAGGATATAATCCTCAATATCCTAGGAGACACTCTCTAGCTTTATTACTTAACATGGAGAAGAGTGTCTTGGACTTGGGATAATAATTAATAATTAATAATAATACAAGCAACAAGGAAAAATAATTTGTATTTTGCGTTTTCATATATATATCTTATAGCTTCCCTCACTTTTTTGCAGGAGCAGGACTGCCACCACCAGTGGTAGGCCTGAAATAACAAAAGGGAAGAAACACATTAATTCCTCTATATATGATTGGAGGATATATGAGAAAGTGATAATTATATCAACACCCCCAAGGGTTGAATTAATTGCAGATAACACTTTTTATGATATTGAAAATTAGATTAATATTCCTTGCCGCTTGTTCACTTGACGGAAAATTAATAGAACACGTGCAATATCACAATTACAACGGCTGCAAATTAACAACTTGACCAAAACATAACAATTAAGCTCCTTTTATTTAGGATGTTTACTTATAATATTGCACAAGCTTCTTTTAGTTTTTCATTAGCTAAACTAACGGCATAAGAATATTATTGTAACTTTTCAAACCACGATATTTATTTTTGTAATTAGACCAGACCCAGTGGGTGATAAGATAAAAGAAAAGAGAAAGAAAGGTGTTTAAACTTTAAACTTACAGCCCAACAAATACTTTGAATGCATCATAGATACCCCATTGTGCTCCAGTAAGAGTTCCAATCATGACAATCCGAAGAGGGAGTCCTCTAGTGCACAGTGCCATTAACCCTAGCTTATTCACAGCCTGCAACACAACAAATTTGAACAAAGTTAGCAGAAATCAACAACAACAGGTAATGAATGTCATTACATCATATCACATAGTTTTCGTATGTATGTATACTGACATCACCAATTGTTGCTCCTTTGGCATTGTTGAGGAAAGACACCAAGTTATCAGCAGGGTGCGAAACAATTGCACAGAATACCCCGGCAATGTACCCACCGGCAAAACTAACTCCCAGCTGTAAGCTTTTGCTGCACTGCTCTTTCGGAGATGGAATTGCGTATTTGTAAATGGCCTCAACAATGTTCTCGAACGTGGCAAATTTCATCATCGTGTCTGCATGCAGTTAATCCGATTGATAATCTTCCTTTGATGATGAAGTTTCTTTAAAAATCTAATCGTTTATAATCTTGCAGCAACTTAAAAGATCCAACTTAAAAATGGTAAAATTAGTAGGCTAGCTTACATGGGATTTGTCGTCCCCAAAGCGGAACAATCCCCTTGCAAAGCCTATACAAACGCATACATCGTAAGAAAAATAAGCGCTTTTGTACAACAAATGACATGCGAAAGAGTATAAAAAGTTGTTAATTATCATAGTTTTAGACAACAAAGTAAAATGAAAATGTGCATACCCCGAAGCTCCTTCAGCCCTGACAAACTTGGGAAATCCATCGGCCAAGCCTCTAGCAAAGCCAGGTTGAGTTTGGACACGAACCTTAACGGCCTCAAAGGGGCACAGAGCAACATCGGCAATAAATTCAGCAGATGCAGATCCTGCAAGATATATAAATGTCTTGTATTTTGCAGCATTCTCAGGACCAGCAATGTCGGAGTAATACTTCTTGAAAAATTCATAGAATCCAAACTTGCATGCTCCCTGTGCACTGTATCCAAGCAGGGTTGGCACCCAACCCCTGAAGAAACCTTTGACACCCTGCTCTTTTAGCAGTACGCCAAAACCTGAGCTGATGCTCTTATACTTGACCGGATCAATCTGAAAAATAAAGGAGGAAATCACTTCCCTTTTGTCATCACATGCATATTGTCATCTTATAATCATAAGGGCATTCTAGATCAAAGTTACGCACTGGATTGGTTTTAACTTATTATGAATGATAATGCACATACATGCACAAGTTGAAGTAGTTAAACGATATGTTGGATAAAATTCTATTTACGGTGGTTGGTTTAGTTGCCCTTCTTTTTCAAAGCCAACTTTTCTCAATCCTTGCTTTAGTTTAGTTCCGTTGCAACTAGTTCTGATGATAACGAGTATGTCCCACATTCGAAGAGTCAAAGGTTTTGAAATAGTTTATGAGCTATCCCACTTTTTCACCATTTGAAGCGTCTTTTTAGGACAAAATTTCCCATCATGAGTGCTAAGAGATAATACCTAGAAGCGGCTGAACCTTCCACGCCGGACGACTGATTTGGGCATCATTAAGTGCGCTTGACTATATCTTATAGAAAGTAAAGGGTGCTCTCCTCTTTTACGAATTTGCCTTGCAATTATCCCTGGCTTTGGTTTCATGCCAAAATTTGTTGATATAATTACCTCAACATTCTTGAGGTTTAACCTCATTTATAGAAACATCTCTTGTGTTTTATGGTTTAACCTAGTTATAGAAATACCTCCTCTAGATTGTGCAAGAAGGTTTGAGGTTTAACCTAGTTATAGAAATACCTCCTATAGATTGTGCAAGAAGGTAAAAGGGTCCTCTCCTCTTTAACGAATCTACCTTGCAATTCTCTGTGGCTTTGATTCGTTGTCAAAATTTGTTGATATAATTACCTCAACAGTTTTTAGGTTTAACCTAATTATAGAAACATCTCTTGTAGACAGTTTAATATGCTTACTACCCATTCTTGAAACACCACCTAAAAATGGACATCTAGGTTTATAATAAGAATTTATATGAAGCATCATATATGTATGCCTAATGTAAACATAAACATAAATAATAACAATAATGATGATGATGATGATGATGATAAAATCAGTAAAAATCATGATAAAGAATAACCACATCTTAACTAATGTCATAAATGCAGCCAATTTTCAAATTTGCACTTGATACAGTATTTGCCACCGTATCATATGTGATATTTATGTAAAGGTGTATGCTATTGAACGTGACCAAACATCAGGAAAGATTACCTGTAATACATATTCTAATGTCAATTACTAATCAACAAAAATGTTGATTACTTAAGTAAAATATAGTTGAAGATTTCGTGTCATCTAGAAAAAGTATTGCCGAAACGTCTTTTTCCCTCATAACAAGAAAAAAGTGTTTTCTTGAACTTACATGATTTTTCTAG
>JACFYI010003761.1:185792-205761 GCA_014898755.1 Handroanthus guayacan
AAGAAGACACCGCTATCACTTGAAGGGCCGAAGCTGCGACAATGAATCCAATTACTCTGCTTCTACTTGAGGCCCCACCCCCTGCTAAAGCTCCAAACCTTATTCCATCGATGCTTCTTTCAAGGCTCTGACCTTGTAAATTTGTAATAGCTTGATAGGCATTCGAACAAATATTTGTAAATTTTTGAACTTTGAATGAATTTTTATTTTTGTTCTGATCTGTACTCATCTTTTCTAAAATGGTAGGGATACCCCTACCCGCTAACTCTAAGATCGATATTGGTTGATCTTAGGGTTGCTAATATGTTTGGATAACTTGATCATATGATTCTCGGCCTAGCCACCGAGGTACTTGAACTAAAGCTTGATTTATGAGAACTATCCTTGAGAATGATTGTTGAAATTGTATCCGACCACAAGTAAATATGGTCGCTTGGAATGAAATTTTGATTTGCGAGTTTGTACTTTGACCTAAGTAAGATACGATCTTTAGTTAACATTGACTAACTAGGTGGAAATTACTACGAAGATCTCAATCACTTGGTTAAATCAATTCTGGCTGATTTAAGCAAATTGAATCAAGTAAATTTTATTCAACCTCAAGTCAATACTGGTTGACAATTGAATTAAATAAATTACTTTTGACCGTAAATCAATACTAGTTGACTTAAGCGAATTGAATCAAGTAAGTTACTTTTCGACCTTAAACCAATACTAGTTGACTTAACCGAATTGAATCAAGTAAATTACTTTTGACATTAAATCAATACTGGTTGATTTAAGTGAAAATACAAGCTCTCATCAACTTTTCTAAATGGTCGATTGCTAAGCTATTCTTTATTGCAAAATATTCATTGGTCAAAAAAAGATTTCATTGATAGAGCAAATGTCTACATCTTAGGATTTTACAATGACTTCAAACATAAAACATTCATAGATTTATCGCATTCCAAGGTTGAGGTAGCTCTATCCCTTTTCGATCTTTCAGTCGATATGTATTATTTTTGGCAACTTTGACAATTTTGTAGGGTCCTTCCATTTGAGGTCGAGCTTTTTGACATATTTGGAGACCTCCACCTTCTCTAGAACTAAATGCTCCATCTAAAAGTTTCTTGGTTCGATGCCTTTGTCACAGGTATTTCCATTGTAGCTCGATAACTTTACATATTCAAATATTCCTTCTGCCTTTTCTTCTCGAGCAACTCCAGGTCCAACTTTCTTTGTTCCAAGTTCGACTAGGGACCTTAGTAGTTTTCTTTTGCAGCTTAAGCTCAAGGTTGTTCAGTATGTCCATAACACTATGGGCAAGTTGCATGCCCAATCTCTATGTCGACCAAGTAATCTCATCCTTGGTGGCTAATAATCGTTTGATTAGTGACCTTGGTTTGGTTGTTCGATTAAATGTTTCCCACCAAGGTGAAGTACTATTCGATTCTCTTTGATTAGCAACACTCCATCACTTTCTTGCTTCGAAATTGAGTTCCATTGTTTGAGACCAAAACTGAGGTAGGCCAAACTAACAAATTATATTTTTCTAAACAAAGCTCTTCATCACAACATCTGTTCTCTTTTCCAATGCCTTTGCTTTTACCTACTTGGTGAAGTATTTGACCGTGACAACCCTAAACTTTCTTTGCCTTGAGGCAATGGAGAAATGGCCAATCAAGTCGATCTCTCATTGATCGAAAGGCCACGTTATTTCAATATTTCTTTACGGTGGCCACAGGTCAATGCTAGACGTTCAACCATAGCCGACAAGCCATACACTTTCTTACAAATTTGTTGGCATCTTCCAGCAATGTGGGGCAGAAGTACCCTAACCTCAAGATTTTATGTGCCAAGATTTTTCCTCGAATGTAGTTTCTACATTCTCCTTCATGGACATCTTTCAAGACTAGTTTAGATTGTGTAGAGGTTAAGCATTTCAAGGGCAGACCTGTAAGTGAGCTTTTGTATAGAGCTCCTGATTCATCAAGTGTGAACTTCCTAGCTTGGTATTTCAAGCGCCGAGCTTCTGTTTTGTCATTGGACAATTCCTATTCTTGAGGTACTTTATTATGGGGTCGAGCCACCAAGGTTCGCCGCCCCAATAGCCATCATCTCTATGATTGATGTTGTAGGGCTTATCTCGGGCCTAGCGGATACTCTAAAATTGATGGTATGGTCCTTGGTATCTTTGATTGAGCTCACAAACTTTGATAAAGTAGCCACGCTTTTATTTCCCATTCGTGGGACCTGGCTGAAGGAAAAAGATTTGAACTCCTTCCTTAGATCCCTTACTCTGACTAGGTACTGAGCTATGGAATCTTTCTTAGCCTAATAGGTTCCCTCAAGCTGACTTACCACCAATTGGGAATCTGTGATGGCAGTAAGCTGGTCGACTCCCAACTGCTTTGCAAGTTTCATTCCGGCTATAAGTGTCTCATATTTAGCTTCATTATTGGTGGCTTGAAATCCAATCGCAAAGCTAGTTTGAACTCTTCGCCTCTGGGTGATCTCAAGGATACCCCTATGCCCTAAAGTTGGTAGAGGATCTATCAATGCGTAATGCAATGGTTGAGTCAACTGATCAATCACTTCAGGCATTCCTTCGACCAAAAAATTTGCCAAGACCTAAGCCTTAATCACCATCCTAGGCTGGTAGCTAATATCAAATTCTCCAAGCTCATTGGCCGACTTCGTGAGTCGTCATGAGCTGTTGGGTTTGGACATTACCTACTTCAAGGGTTAGTTTGTGAATACAATGATTGAGTGGGATTGGAAATATGGTCAAAATTGTCGCACTATTGAGACCAAGACTAAGGCAAACTTTTGATCTTCAAATAATTCTTCTGTCCCCTACAACACTTTGTTGATGTAGTAAATTGGGTGATGATCTCTTTCCTTAATAGAAACTAACACCGAGCTGATTGATTCTAATGAAATGGCCAAATAAATGCCTAGTACTTCTTCTTTCGTAGGTTTTTGCTAGCAGTTGTGACTGAGCAACACAGCTCCGTTAGAGCTCAATCACAGTCCTCGAATCACTCAAAGTTCTCAGCGTTCTACAATATTTGAAGAATGGGAGACTCCTGTTTGCTATTCGGGCAATGAATCCATTTAGAGCCATGATTTATCCAACTAGGCATGGACCTCCTTTATCGACCTCGGTGGTTAGATCTCCTCTATGGCTTTGATTTTCTCCAAGTCGCCTTGATCCCCATTTGGCTAATCATATATTCCAAGAATTTTTCGTTGTGGATGCTAAACGTGCATTTCCCGGATTTAACTTCATCTTGTAGTTCCTTAGGATGGCAAAGGTACACTTAAGGTCAATCAAGTGCTCACTTTCTAGCCTACTTTTCACAATCATATCATTCATGTGGACCTCTATATTTTTCCCAATATGCTCTCAGAACATGAGGCTAATGAGCCTCTAGCAAGTGGTTCCAACATTTTGTGCTGAAATGACATTACTAAGAAGCAATAAATTCATTTCCTTTCTATGAAATTGTCTCGATCCTCTGGGGTAATGGCTATTTGATACTATCCCTAGAATGCATCCATCATGCTCAACATCTGACATCTGGCGGTTTAGTAGACAAGGAGGTTAACTCTGGGCTAGGGATAAAGATCTTTTGGGCATGCATTGTTGAGGTTAGTAAAGTCGTTACACATTCACCATTTTCCTTCAGATTTGGGCACAAAAACTATATTACATAATCATTCAGTGAACTGCACCTCCTTTATGTACCATACATCTAGGAATTTGTCAACCTCTCCATTGATAATTTTGTTACTTTGTTTTTGCCAAAAATCATTTCATTCTACTTTACGGGCTTGATCGAGGGGTCCACATTTAGGTGATAGACAATCACGTTGGGGTTGATACCCTAGAGATCAGAAGTGTTCTAAGGAAAGACATTTTTGTTCTATCGTAAGAATTCAGCATATGTTTGAAATTTTGGGTTAGTTCAGTCCCGATCGTTGTCATTGTTTAGGGGTTACTAGGGTCGAGCTATATGGTTTTTATTCCCAGTGGGCTTGATCTGAGTGTCGTCCATCTTTTTCTTATCCCGGTCATGTAATATAATATACATGATGTGTCTCTATTTCATAAAACATAATTCTAAGTACTGATTCATGTGTTGACTAGGCAGAACAAGATATTAGAAATAGAGTTTGTTAAATCTCTCAACTCACCCTTTGATTAAGTTATTGTAAGTCTTAGTTATACAGTGATGCTAGTTTTTTATGTCTATATTATCTCTCCAACCAACACTAAAAACATAATGTGGACAGTTCTTTATCTCTTCTTAACATGTTGTTCAAATATTCGTAATTGTATTAAATTAATTAAAATACTTATAGTTTCGTCATCTCTACCTCCTATTTTTTGTCCTGTGCTTGATGTGATTATTAGCTATGGAAAATGAGTTTAGTCATCTATATATTATTGTTTCATAGTTCAGAACCCTGTTGAATTAGAAAAAATTTTCAGCACGGTCTGGAGGTACCATAGTTACAAGTACCATGGTATTCTCTAGATATAGTAATGTATATATTATTGTTTCATAGTTCAGAACCTGTCTAAATAAGGAAAACTTTTTTAGTATAGTCTGGAGGTACCATAGTTACAATTACCATGGGGCTCTTTAGATTTGTTCTCCACACGCACCCCTGCCCTCATCTTCAGAGTGCACATCACAATAGCTGTAGTTAACCCGGTGATTCATAATTCCACTCTTCGATTCTATTGCTTTCTCTAATAAGATATCTCTACATATAATGAAGAAATGGTTACTGCTACTACAAGTTTGCTTTTCCAATTCATGTTTACTACTTGTCACAGATTTTCTCCTCTTCAACAAATCTTCATTTTTTCAGATTGGCGATGACAAGACAATTATGGTGTCCCTAAAATACGATAATAAATTGCAAGAAAGATCAAAGTGTGCTTTTTTGGTATAACTTTGGTGCTTTGCTGTAATTCTTCATCATAGAAAATTTCATATTTTTTTCCTAATTTGTTGAAAATATTTTCTTTATTTACACAAGATTTCTTCTACTGATTTCCTCACTTTCTCTACATTGGAGAAGCTTTGGGTCATCGAAGCACTTTATATGTTTATTTTGTTGGAAATTTATTCCAATATGTGGACTTTCATTGATTGACTTTATTTTCAATAAAACAAAAGGAGCTAAATTAATACAGTTAATGAGACAAGACTTATTAGGACTATTATGCTGACCCATTATTATTCAAGCCCTTTTCAATTGACAGACTTGGTTTGGCAATTGGTGTAGGCCCAATTTTAGGAAGCCCATGATAGAAAGGTTTTCTAGGGTTCTATTTTTTATGGCTAGGTCCCCTTTCCCCTCTATACTCTTTGGAAATGGCTAATTCTATCAAAGCTATTAAAATATCTCAAAAAAAAGGAGAGAAAGATCTAGCCAAATCAATTTGAGTAATCACAGGAAATTCCTTCTGTCGAACTCCATGGCTCAAACATGTATTATACTACGGTATTCTATTTTTCATGGATGTAGATCTAGAATCTATAATTGTTAATTTATTACTTACACTTGATTTCAGAGCCATATTTTCATGAATTTTGAATCCTAATTTTGTTGTTAGCATTTTTTCAACATTATGAATTATATGTTTTGATTAGGTTTAAATCTAATATATATGAATATAAAATTCGTTAATGAATGGATTTTTATGTTGAATTTATTTTTACGTGAATTGAAATTTTTGTTGTCAAAATAATTCATCGTTTGCTTTTATCAAAATTTGTTTTGATATTGAAAACTCACTTTGAATGAATTTAGGCATATCTTTAAGCAATACAAATTCTCTCACAATCTCCCCCTTTCCCCCCTCCCCTAATGATTGCATTGAAATCGAACCCACTACAATATGATAATTTGCTTATTCAGATTAGTTTAAAATTAAGATTTGTTAATGAAATTACATCACTATTACTTAGCGAGTGGAATAGACTATGCAGATAGAATTCACAATTTTTCTTTTAATGTCCAGCAGCTAATCACATTAGATTATAAATAACATGAATGCCATAAATTGAATTTCTTACTCCCATAAGTACATATTGTTCTCGTACTTAAATTTATTGGAATTTTGCATATATTTTGTGCATATGCAATGTGTGCAATTAAAACACGAACTTGGTCATGTGCTTATTTTAGAAGTTAAGGTAAATAGTACACCAAAGTGCTCCATTTATTGAGATTTATAAAATTGGTATCATGTGTATTTCGAGTTGATAAAATTTTTATACATTTTTTCCTGCCCGAAGGGGGTTAGATATGTGTGATGATGTGATTTGTTATTACGGAACATATCAATAATAATACACTAATTTAAAAGATTTGCTTACCAAAGGAAGCAATTTTCGAAAGATCAGAGTATTGTTGAATTGTTCTTGCATGGAGAGGTATATTATGTGTGGCATGCTTCGTCCAAAGGGGAGTTTGTCATTGCATGCTTGGGCTTTTCAATGAATTGACTATATTGTTTGAGCTTACACTTATTAATTTCCCATGGATAATAATTTTGTGCATTCATGTTCTCTTGACAATTACTATTAATTTAAATAATGGTAATGCTACTATTGAGGTATTAAACAATGGAAATTAAAAGAGATGAATACGTGAAATTGAGTTTGCGTTGGGATTAGCTAATATCGACATAGCCTTTTGGGAGGACACAACAAAAAATTATAGAATTAGTGACGGAAAATAACATAGCTAATCCGTTACTAAAACATAGCTGCTAAAATCAGGGACGGATCAGCCACCAATGAGTGATGGAAAGATCTATTGCCTGGTAAAGGTTGCTATATAACGAGGTCACGAATTTGCTCGTTACTCTCTCGCTGATATGGCGACAAAATTCATTTGCCCATAAGCTCATTGTCGATAAGGAAGGTGGTGTGCGTCGTCGCTGCTTAGCGACATCTGCATTCATCTCTATTTCATCATTGTACCATCACTGCGTCGTCGCTTTTTAATAGCTAATAGCCATGTTTGCGTCCTGGCTAATTGGTTGCTGTGTGATAGCTAAACTTTGTCTCCAATAGGTTGCTGAGTACTCGCTGTTCTATAGCTGGTAGCCACATCTTTGTCCTGGTTGCTTGTTCGCTATTTGATGCATCATGGTTCTGTTGGTGTTTCATCTCCAATTCGTCGCTAGTTGGTGCTTCATTTTGGGCTTTTCGTCGCCATTACGTCGCGGATTCTTTGCTAAATTTGTTGTTGAGTGTCTGTTCGTGAGCTTTCATATTCAACTCCTATTTTTTTTCCTTCCTATACTCAAATATACAATCACTATCAATTCTAACAACATCAGATGAATATATGTACAATAACACGAACAAAGTACACTGCACCGAATTGCAAAAACAATATCATTTATGTTAATATCATATAGAACATCGGCATATTAAATGTGCGTTAAAGTAAAGTGTATAACCATCCAAATGTTTGACATATTGATAAACTATAAAATATCACCTATAACGTTTGTAATCTAATCCAACCCTGCAGTACCATTCTCGCCATCATCTCGTGCAAGGTAGTGTTGAGTAGGGGAACTAGCTGAGCGGGCTAAAAGTAGACCTAAGGAAGATACGAACTGTTGCACAGTGTTCGATATCTTATGCATCTCCTACTTCAACTCTTCATACTGTGACTGTTGCAATGGTTGTGGTTGTGAAGTAGACAGACCTTCAACAGTATTAGAAGAATTAGTGTCAACGGGTATGCTATGCCCGATACCCTTTACCGGTCCCTTCTTGTTTTGGCATGCTGCTTCCATCTAAATGACATGATCAAATATCGAATACCCATTGGGATCATCCCTGTACACCCGTTCTAAACCTGCATTGAGAAGAAAATGATAATATTAGTCCGTTAAAAAAAATCAAAGCTTTACTTAGAAACAAAATTTAGAATTTCATTGATTATTTACTTATCATAAACTCTTGAGTATGCTGGAAAATGTAGTCACTCGTACCCTTTTTCTTATGTGTACGCTCGTATAAATCTCTTATCGAAATGAGACACCCTTTTTCCTTCTCCTGTATGTAAAGTTGTCAAATTAAAAAATAACTAAAACCAAGTTGTAAAATGTATTAGAATGAGACTAATCTCTTACCATCCTCTCATTTGTTATCCCAAAACTAACGAACTCTCCTAAATGCACTGCAGCATCGGGAAGAGCACTGCAGTTTGCCTTCGCTGAAACTAACCTTCTTTGGAATTTTTTGCTGAGCTAGTAGTCAATGAGATGATTCCATATATCGACCCGAATCCCCCTCGGAGGCTTGTTTCTAGTTTGAGCAATGTCTTCTATATTATTATCTCTGAGGCCTATCTTTTTTATACTAAACATATTATCTGAATACCTCTCTCGATATGTCATATCCCATACACTTCTCCCCAATGCCTCTTCCTCAGGGTACTTGAATTTGTATCTAGCCTGCAAAAAAATATTTAAAACTAGCTAACTTTGAAAATTAGTGTTTTTTAATACTTATATTCATTAACCGAAATACTTGCATTGAATTCAGCATACAAAATATCATTCATTTTAGAAGGATATTCCTTCCAAGTTGGAGTATAAGAAAGCATGCGGTTAATTACTTCTTTCATTATCTTGTTTTTAATATTAGACGGTTTAAATCTCCTACTACAAGACAAAGACAACTAGTTAAAAGCATGAAAAAAATTAATAATAATAAGAGAGAATTGCATATTACTCCCTTGTGTTATTCCAAAATAGCACCTAGCCTCCTGTGAAATTTAAAATAGCAATAAACCCCTCGTGTTTTTTTGGACAATATCCAAATAAACCCCTCGTGTTTTTTGAAAAATAGCACTTTGCCCCCTATACAAGGGGTTTAGTTGCTATTTTAAATTTCACAGGGGGCTTAGTGCTATTTTGGAATAACAGAGGGGGGCAATATGCAATTCACCCATAATAATAATAACAACAACAACAACAACAACAACAACAACAACAATAATAATAATAACAATAATAAATAATGTGCAATTTTAAAAATGCATTAATTAGCTCACATTTTGGGCCCTTCAATCCATATCTCCTCCCTCAGATCAACCGATGAATGTGATGGCTCATTTAAATTTATATTGTGAAAATAACTAAAATTTTAAGATATAATTAAGATGTTTAGAGAAAATCAAAGCCAATCCTTTGTTTCATCAACAAATATTTAAACGGTTAAACAACATAAAATTCCTAACAAAACAAATGATATTCGGATAAAATTCAAATGAAAAAGTAGAAAGATAATGTAAATCCATAAAAGTAAAATTGATTAGCTATGTAAGTTAGCAACACGTGTGGATGGGGTACTAGTGCAGGTAGACGAGGTACCAGGCACATCCTCCAGTGGTTGAGACGTCGATGGTCCTCTACCATACGTGTCATGTTTAGAGGTGTCAAGCTCCTGATGCAACTCTGCAATGACGCACAAATAAATCAAACCTTAATACAGTTCAATAAACTTGTAATGAAACAAATGCAATAATAAGTTTCACCTACCTCCAGGGTCCTGCAAACCATGGCCGCCCCTGCCTCTGCCGCTAGGGGTACTACTGGTAATAATTTTACCACCCTTACCTCTGTTCCTTACCATTGATGTCTGCAAAATGAATTTATATAAATTTATAGTATTCATACATAGCGCTTAGTATTTATCAGATAGCATACACACAGTAAAATATATACATATATGACATATATGATAACCTATTCTGTTTCTGATTCTGACTCAAGTTTATCTACGTTGTCCTCGTCTATGAAACTATCATTATCATCATTGTTGTCCTCTCCTTCACTAACTAGAAGCTCGATAGATTGAAAATCTAATGTGATGTGTATCTTTTTTATTGGAATTTCAGTCATTGGAGTATTTTCAATACGCAATTACACATCTTCATCATGAGTTATGGAACCATAAAGTATTTCTGATAATTCAACTTCTTGATAGTAATCATTGGTTTGTAAGTCGCTTTGAACTTCGTCGACCAGTGTTTCAACCTCAAACAATCTTGCCCTGACCTTACACGATGCCCACCAATCACCACTGCCTTTCACTCGGCTACTAAGATACTTTGTATAATATACCTATTGCGCTTATTCAGCCAATATGAATGGTTTATAAGTTTGTAGTCTCGATCTATGCTTGATATCTATTAGCTTGTATTGGTCATCATATCTAATCCCACTAATAGGATCAAACCAATGGCAACGAAAAATGAAGACATTGTTCCCTTAGCCAACATAAACTAACTCCAAAATCTATTTTATGACCGCAAAATAGTCCAATTCATTGTCACCGTATAGGTTGCCCCGACAACAAACTCCGCTATTCATAATAGCTTCATGTGTCCATAATCCCTAGTGTGGAATTTATAACCATTGACCATAATGTCACCATACAATTTTACGAATTATAAAGGACCATAACTCAAATATCTAATCTTGATATCATCAACGGCACCATTCTCCACTTGTTTTTTTAGCCATCGATAGAAGCTCTATCTCAACGTCTTAGTATCCTATTATCTATGATAATGGGTTCTGTGCTCTTTATAAATCTTCGAATCGTCTAGAAATTAGAAGAATTGAGATTAGAAGATGATGAATTTTAATTTTATAGAAGGTATAGAATATTGGACTTGTTAGAAAGTTGGAAAGTGGCTCAACTTACTCAACATATGGCTCAATTTCGACGTAGTTTACAAGAACATACATATGAATAATGTAAAGATCATTGTTTGTCAAATAATATTTACGCCATTCTCCAAATAGGCAACATGGATGTTGGAAAATAGATAAGCAATTATAATTTGAAACTTCCCCACCACCATCATTTCTAGGTACCTGAGTATGCTTCGTTTGAAGGTAAGCCTCTAAATACAAAGAGACAAAATTTGAAATTTCTTCCACTATGATTCGCATATAGACCCTTCGACCTTTGCCTTATTATTGACTTTTTTTTTAAAAAACAACATACACCTTTCAAAAAAATACATCCACCCATATTGAACAGGCCCCCCAACTTGAGCTTTATATAGTAAATGCACAAGAAAATGTTCTATAATATTGAAAAATACAAGAGGAATTTTTTTTCCAACTTGCAAATAGTTTGTAGAATCGACAACTCTGCATTCTTCATGGCCGATGCTCGTATATTAGATGTACAGAGTTCTTGGAAAAACAAGCTAAGCTTGGCTAATGGTCTCCATATTGTCTTCGGTAAAATATCTCGAAATGCCAAAGGCACCAGTCACTGCATAAAAACATGGTGATTGTGACTTTTTATCCCAAATATCTTTCTTTCTTCATTGATGCAACGACCTATATTAGAGGCATACCCATCATGAAACTTGAGTTGCTTTATCCAGTTACAAACTTTTTTCTTCGCATCATCATCTAACACGTACGATGCCTTTGGTTTTCTAACCTTATTACCATCAAATACTAACTCTAAGCTCGGACATTTGCATATTAACTTCAAATATTCTCTAGCATTTGCATTGTCTTGGTCTTTCTGTTCACATTCATAATAGTATTGAAAAGCTTGTCAAATACGTTTTTATCAACATGCATGACGTCTAGAGTATGCTTTAACACATTGGTTGACCAATAAGGTAACTCCGAAAAGATGCTCTTTTTTACCCAGTTGTAGTTGTTACCAAATCTTGGTTGTTTTTGTCGTCCTGCTAGCAGCCCAAATGTTACTTTCTTAATCTGACTAACTTGCTCGAAAATGACTTCACTACTGGAATGTACAGGAGGTATTGACTTTACCTCCCTTGACCTTGTAAAAAAATTTCAATCACGATGAAAATGATATTTTTGTGGCAGAAATTATCGATGACAGTCGACCCAACTACACTTGTTACTATAATTTAAGACAATTGAACAAGTATCTTTCATACAGTATGGATATGCCAATTTTTCATGAGTGCTCCATCCACTCAATATCCTATAAGCAGGAAAGTCACTTATCATCCAAAGCAATGCTGCACTAACCATGAAATTTTGCCTCGTCCATGCGTCGAATGTGTTCACACACTTGTCTCATAATAGGTTCAACTCATCGATGAAAGGTCTGAAATACATGTTCGGACTCTTGCTAGGTAATTTTGATCCAGGAATAATTAGAGTAAGGAAAATGTACTCCCTTCTCATACACATGCTTGGTAGAAGATTGTACGGAGTGATAAACACTGGCTAGCACGAGTATGTTGAATTAAAGAATAGATTAAACCCATCAGTACAAAGTCCGAGTCTGATATTTCTAATTTCATTAGCAAATGCAGGATAGGAAGCGTTAAATGTTTTCCATGCCCCAGCGTCTGATGGATGCTTGATAAGAGACTCATCTTGACATAGTCCAAAAACATGCCAACGCATGTATTTTGTAGTGTGATGTGACACATACACACGCTTGAGCCTAGGGGCAATGAGAAAATATCGAAAGCTCTCAAATGGGACATCCCTTTGCAATTTCTATTCTTTAGCTTGTAGCGTGGTTCTCCACAACATGACAAAGGGAATGATTCTCGAACTCCTTGTAATATAACATACAATATTTTGGGCAAGCATCAATCTTCTCGTATCCCAGCCTGAGTTTATTTACTATTCTCCTTGTCTTGTAAAAATTATTCTATAGTTTTTTTAAATCAGGATGCATGGTCTTTATTATGATGATATTCGGTCAAACAACTCTCACTCATATTAAATTCTGATTTTTGATTCAATAGCGAGTCATGATCGATAAGATTCTATGTTTCTTGCAACCATCCCATAATGGCTTGTCTATATCTTTAAGCAAGTCGTAGAATTTTTTAATTGAAGGATTAGGCTCTCCTTCCATATTATCATCGTCTTCTGCATCAACACCACTTCCTAAAGTATCCATAACAATATTCACATATGGATTTTTCTCTTCTGTGACATCGTCGTCTACCAAATTTTCAAAACTATTAGTGCTCAAAAGTTCCTCACTATGGGTCGTCCAATTCACATAATTAACCATAAAACCATTGATGTATAAATGCTGAGCTACCCAAAAAGTTTCTATCCTTGAGCTATTTTTACACCTTCCACATGGATATAGAATACAACGTGCAGTATTGAAGGCTGTTAGATGTTCGTTAATGAATTGGATAAAGATATCGACTCCATTTTGGAATTTATTACTAACCCGACTACTTAAATCCTTCCTCCAATTTATCCAACTTCTATGGGGCCGCATGAGTACTATGAGTTTCCAGCTTTAACAACATAAAGTGAACATAAGTATACACATTATATGAGTAAAATGATTTTATGATGGCACTAATCGCTAGTGGCAAGTTGTGTCTGGATTTAGCAAGTTGAACTTGAATATGCTTGGCTAAAACATCCCTCCAAATCTACATAGAGTTACTTAAATCAAAGTGTCTCCAATATTTTAGCTCATTTCAGGAAAAGAACTACAGCAGAGATAAATCCTAAGTACTTTGTTTTCAATGCTAAAAAATATATACAAAAATGAAGTGATTAGAAACAAATAAACTATCTAGAAAAAGGCAAAAATGAGGTTTGGATTTACCTTATTTTATTGGGTTTCTCCTCAATGCCAATTTAAAAGTAGCTTTCACTGCAAGATTATGGATCAAAATAACTTTCGATTTGACTGCAGTAAAGATAAATAACAATTCATTACATTGTGATAAAAACATTGAAGCCAATACAATAATCAATTAAATCAGTTCACCATTAATACTATTTCTAGTTGTTACATAACTCTAAAGAAATTTAACAAAAGGTTATACACATCAACACCCTGTATGCACCAATTAAAGTTTAAACACCATACATATCAACAATATCCATTAACTTAATTCTAAAAAAATAGAGAAAAGTGGACCATAAAGTTCAATGTAGTTTGTAGAAAATAAAGGAAAAATAAGTCATGAAATGGGAGACAACTACGATAGTGAACCTTACTCTAATCTCGGTGTCAAAATTCGTGGTGAATTTTTGCACTGGCAAAGGCCAAATATGGTTAGGACAAAATATTGAAAACCTGCATAAATTTGTGGGCTAAGACTCCATTGACAGACCTGATGAAATGGCGTATGCCCCTCTAGAGATTTAAGTGATTTTCGTGAAGGGGGGAAGAAATGCCCACTGCGTAACTGAAAGTGAGCCTTATGATGATGAAATTGAAAGTTTAATTCCAAAGTAATTGAAAGCTTGAGTTTGAGTGAAAGCGGCAATACAGGAAAAGAGAACTTTTTGAGCAAAAATAAGAAAAAAGAAAGAAGAAAGTCAAATTAATTAAGTGTAAATTAGCTGTATTCACTTCATGAGTTAGATTGTCAAAAATACCCTCCAATGTAATATTTTTCCTCTTATTTCCTCAATTTCAGCAAGATAAATCTTTCTTCTTCCTTCTTTTTCACTCTTTGTCTCTAATGTCTTCTTCTTCAGTCTAGCTTCTTCTTCTTCTTCTCTCTTCAGTCATCTCCAACTTCTTTTTATTCACTCTTGACCCTTTATTCGTCCATTTTTTGTCGTTCCTACACTCATGTTAAGTTCAAGTGCCATCTGAATTAAGTAAACTTTAATCACAATATGATGTATACAGTCACTGAACATTACGTTACTCATGATCAAAAGCAATTGTAGTGCAAGGCGAAACAAAAACTACAGAACATCAAAACAAAAAAGAGTTCTCTCATTATAGAGACTTTGAACTATGTATATTACAAATATATTTATAAAATAAAAAAAAGTAAAAAAAGGCCAACATCTGAATAATATCATTAAAGGAGTCTCTTACAGGGCCTTGGCAAGTCTTCTTCAAAGATGTTGCGCAGATGGTCCCTCCCAATGTTTCTTCCCTTGTTTCAGATACCGCACAACAGAAGTATGAAATAGAAGGAAATGAGAGGAAGCCCCCATTGCATTTGTTGTCCTGTCCCAAGTTACATTGGGATGCAACAATAGTGCAGAGAACAAGTTGTAACGAAACCGCAACTCATCCACCTTGTCCTATAATTGTTCTAAGGCGAACTTTTTGGGCCCCCAGTTTATGCTCGTACGTATGCATCTCCAAGTTTTTGGTAGATCATCTTCATAAATTGCAATATTCCAAGAATCAACCAAGGGTGGCATAGGTCGTATAATGCATCTAGAATGCCCTTTAGGAACATCAAAGTACCTCATCTCATTATCATAAGTCCAATAAACGTGTTCCATCTTGTGTGTGTTTTCTTTTATTTATTTTTTGTTTTCAACAATTTTTTTCGTTTACAGAGAAGATAAGTGTAGCAAAAGTTTGCACTGAACATTCAATTTTATAGGCAACAACATGGCAGTAAATGCTTGCAACAGTCATCTCTAATTCTGAAGTGATACAGCAGTTTGTGCTGAAAAGACCTTTTGAATTAAATGAAAAGATAACACGTTCATCTCTGAAGAAGATGAATAGATGCGATGCCATTTTTTACAGGTAGACTTAATAAATCCAAGTATGTGCAATTTTGCTTAATATGAAGTGCACTACTTATAAAAAAATTAATTTTTCTTTTTGAGGCTATTTTGGATAATTAATCAAATGCTCACATAGTGAGACACGATTATTAGGCTCCCCAATGAGGAAAATTGACATTTTGCATCATGGGAGAAAATAGCACGCAAATCTGAAAAAAAAAATCATAAATAAGCATTCTCAAAGATAGAAGAAAAAGAAATAAATTGGAGAAAATGATGATGATACCTTAACTATAGGTCTCTATGTAATTGTTGCCAGAGTAAATCATTAATTATAGGTCTCTGGGCAACTGAAACTAGAGTTGACTTTAATTACTTCGTTTTTAGAGTCTATGTACATAGATGGTTTAAACAACGTCAACATTAGGTAAGATTTATGTACATACTACATACAAGTAAAACTTGGTTGAGGTAAAAATGTTACCAAAAAAAAGGCAATTGCTTCGTGTGCGGTTCATTTAATATTTAAAAAATATTTGCACGTGGCTTGACCCTTAAAATTTACTTAGTATACACATTGTTTATACATGGAAATAAAAGGACTTAAAACAAGGTAATTTTCCTCTTTATTAATGATCTTACTTTAGAATAAGGGAATTTGTACTTGGATTGACCCCTTAAAGTTTATAGTTACAAAGGGCCCCAAAATGTGGTCATTTTCCTTTTTACTAATGATCCTACTTCAAAATAAGGGAATTTGTACTTGAATTGACCCTTAAAGTTTACTTAATATACACATTATTCATATATAGTCACAAACTAAAAAACATGGCCATTTTCCTCTTTATTGATGATCCTACTTCAGAATAGCAGAATTTGTACATGGCTTGACCCTTAAAGGTTACTTAGTATACACATTATTCATACATAGTCACAAAGGGCCTCAAAATGTGGTCATTTTCCTCATTATTGATGATCCTACTTCGTAATAAGGGAATTTGAACGTGGTTTGACCTTTAAGGTTACTTAGTATACACATTATTCATATGTAGTCACAAAGGGCCTCAAAACGTGGTCATTTTTCTCTTTATTAATGATCCTACTTCAGAATAATAGAAATTGTACATGGTTTGACCCTTGAAGGTTACTTGGTATATACATTATTCATACGTAATCACAAAGGGCCTCAAAATGTGGTCATTTTCCTCTTTATTGATATCCTATTTCGAAGTAAGGGAATTTGTACATCGTTTGACTCTTAAAGTTTACTTAGTAGACGCATCGTTTATACATGGAAACAAAGGGAGTCAAAACGAGGTAATTTTTCCCTTTATTAATGATCTTACTTCTGAATAAGGGAATTTGTACTTGGATTGACCCTTAAAGTTTGGTTAGTATACATATAATTCATACATAGTCACAAAGGGCCTCAAAATGTGGCCATTTTTCTCTTTATTAATGATCCAACTTCAAATAAAGGAATTTGTACTTGGATTGACCTCTTAAAGTTTACTCAGTATACACATTGTTTACATATGGAAACAAAGGGACTCAAAATGAAGTGGTTTTCCTTTTTATTAATGATCTTACTTCAAAATAGGGGAATCTTTACTTGGATTGACTCTGAAAGTTTACTTAATATACACATTATTCATACATAGTCACAAAGGGCCTCAAAACGTGGTCATTTTCCTCTTTATTGATGATCCTACTTCGTAATAAGGGAATTTGTACATGGCTTGACCGTTAAGTTTACTTAGTATACACATTATTTATACATAGTCATAAAGGGCCTCAAAACATGGTCATTTCTCTCTTTATTGATGATCCTACTTCAGAATAACAGAATTTGTACATGGGTTGACCTTTGAAGGTTACTTGGTATACACATTATTCATACATAATCACAAAGGGCCTCAAAACGTGGTCATTTTCCTCTTTATTGATGATCCTATTTTGGAGTAAGGGAATTTGTACATGGTTTGACTCTTAAAATTTACTTAGTATACACATTATTTATACATGAAAACAAAAGGAGTCAAAATGAGGTAATTTTCTTTTTATTAATGGTCTTACTTCTGAATAAGGGAATTTGTACTTGGATTAACCCTTAAAGTTTATTTAGTATACATATTATTCATACATAGTGACAAAGGGCCTCAAAATGTGGTCATTTTCTTCTTTATTAATGATCCTGCTTCAGAATAAGGGAATTTGTACTTGGATTGACCTCTTAAAGTTTACTTAGTATATACATTGTTTACACATGAAAACAAAGGGACTCAAAATGAAGTAGTTTTCCTCTTTATTAATGATCCTGCTTCAAAATAAGGGAGTTTGTACTTGGATTGACCTTGAAAGTTTACTCAGTATACACATTATTCATACATAGTCACAAAGGGTCTCAAAATGTAATCATTTTCCTCTTTATTGATGATCCTACTTCAGAATAACGGAATTTGAGTATACACATTATTCATACATAGTCACAAAGGGGAAAAATACATTGTACCCCCTTGTATTATGGCAAAAGGGAATATTACCCCCTTGTATTTTTTAATTGCAACATACCCCCCCTGTATTTTGGAATAACTAGGTCATAAGGCCCTTATTGCTAGGTTATAGGGGGTATTTTTGAACTACAAAATTTGTTTAATGTTAATACAGGGGTAAATCTTACAATTAGAAAAAAACAGGGGCTAATCTTCCCTTTTGCAATAATACAGGGGGGTAAAACGTATTTAACTCAGTCACAAAGGGTCTCAAAACGTGGTCATTTTCATCTTTATTGATGATCCTACTTACTATACACATTGGTGAAAGTCCATTTATGTTATTTTAGGTTAGTGCACCCAAAGTCCATCAAACAAAGTGTAATTGCATTCAACGCAATTCCAAATTTTACAACAAAAATATCCAATTTTTTTTACATATTGTTTATTTTCATCCAACAACTTCATCACAATTGACAGTGTCCTGACTTAAAACTTTGTGAGCCATACGAGCCCGTACCTCATCCATCAAACATGTTTCCGCATAACTCCAGTAGTCGTTGGTGTCTCAAGCCAAACATTCTACCTAAAGACACACAAAGACACCACAGTCAACTGATCCTTCTTGTTGCCTAACTTTTTTTCTAGCAGTATATGATTTTTTGACAATATACCCGACTACTTGATTGAGGTATCGAGCATAAAAATCACCCTATAAAATCATCCACAGTATTAGTTCTTCACATCACTACTTTACGAATATGTTTATGCGAAGGGAAGTAAATGTACCGTTCTTATAGCAGCACCCTTGAAACGGGGGGTGTTTGTTGAATTCATGTACAAGAATTTCTTTCTTGATATGTCCAGGGCAAGCAGGAACCAGTGACCTCGGGGATTAACCGTTAGTATAATGTAACGTGACTTGTTCAGAACATCAATTGTTATCTCCTTTAACTATTCGATTATGCACGAACTTAATGTGCTATAAAATCTTCTATATCTGCCACATTACATTCCTTGATCTTCATGATTATTTCTTACTGAATAAGAAGATGGTTAGTCTATAGAATGGCATGCACCGAAAATTACCAAATCATCATATACTTATGCTGCCGTGGAGATAAATGACATGTCATGGTAGCTACATAATATAGAGATGTAGCAATCCAACATGAATCTAGAAAGTTCCTTCTCGAATAGCAGCTCACGCATGTCCTGTCCATCTACAATGTACTTTCCATCTCCCCAAATAGTCCCTCTACGTCCCTCTACAAGTACTAGTTACTGATTGTAAGTAAAGGACCACAACAGCAAATTATAAGAAAATTTCATTACTTCATATTATCTCTATCGATAAATCTGTCAATGACTTCTCGCTCTTTATCCGTAATTAGGTCCTGACCTCTATAGTCCTTCTTCCTTGCAAAAGGATCTGGGCTTGGCGACTCGTTCACATCTGATTCCTGCCCAACTTCGATAATGGCGACTTTTTTCATCTGCTAAGCACACTCTTCAGCACAGTTTATCAGTAATTAAAATATAATAAACATCAACAAAATAAGTACACAAAGTGGGATAAATCTAACTACACATAATATCAACCATATAAGTTAAATAGCAACAAAATATGTGTACAAAGAGCAACAAAATTAACTATACTTAATATCAACAGTTTATAAGTTCAACAGGACGATTACACGGGATGCAACAAATTAACTACTTTTCACATGCCTTCATTTGAACTTCAGGTCTAACCTCATTTTCTTCAGCTATGACCATTTCTTTTTGTTGAGGTCCGGCTTTTTTTGGTTCAGGTATACTTTTTTTCTCTTGAGCACGATCTTTTTTTACATTCTTTTGTTTGGCATGCTTGGTAGCGGGTGGTACTTGGAGGGCTATCAAAATCTTTCGATTTTCATTTTCGAATCCAATCATCTCGATTTTGCAC
>JACFYI010003761.1:205861-216435 GCA_014898755.1 Handroanthus guayacan
ATGTGCTGTTGCATAATCACCATACTCCTCACATGCTGCTGCACGATCACCTTGCTCTTTATTTGTACTAGTGCCTGCCTTGACTGGAGCTAGTATACATAAATCCTTATTTGCTGCCTCCTCTAGTTCGACTATTCTTTTCTTCAACTCCTTTACCTCCTTGTCTTCTGCAGCAGCGTCTGCATTCACTGGAGCTAGTACACATAACTCCTTATTTGGTTCCTCTACTTTGGCTATTATTTTCTTCAACTCCTTTATCTTCTCATCTTTTGCCCTAATTATGGCAACAACTGTATTGTTCAAATTTAACAAACATATCTCCTGATTAGTACGGTTGAACTCAAATACCTATTACAATAACACATGTAAATATTATTGTGAAATTACAATACCAAATTATAACAAAAGAATAATAAAAAATTATTACCATTTCAGCCGTTATACTTTTCAAACGAGCCTCAGCATCGTGCACTTTGTTGGGCAGCTTGCATTCTCCCCACTGGTAAAATTGAAAAAATTCAATCAATTTTTGGGCTGTTTCCAATGATGGGACGTGCTCATAAAGTCATGTATGTCATTTATAAATAAATTGTTATGTGGAGCAAAATACAAATATAAGTTATATAATCATTAAAATCAAAGTCACCTACCATCAACCCAACAGTGCAACCGTCAAGGTATTTTTTCCAATTTTCTTCTGCCTTGTCGCACTTCCTCATCTCTTGGATGAGGAATGAGTATGCAGCAATGCCCCATGCAAACTCCTCCACATGTGATAAATCATCTAACTAGGGCAGGAGAAATCCATGGGTCCAATAATTTGAAATAGGAAATAAAAAATAATTAAAAATTAACAACATATACAACTAACAAAAATCATCTATATCCTTCGCTCTATCTTTATTTACAAGCTCATCTAATTTCTTAACTATATTTTTCTTATTCATATTTTATAATTTTCCCGAGAAGAGTCTCTCCATTGTTTCGGTCTTCATTTTCAAGTTAATATCAACAGGTTGCCCTTTAGTTGGCAACTCCAACTAAGGTCAAACGATTCCTTATAGATTCCTTACAGTTACGTGTCAAATGATTCATCCTGTAACTGCAATATTTCATCCGCTACATATTTACAATAGTTCTTAAATGGAGAACAAGCAATTCTAAGGATACCAAGCTTAGGCAGAAAACTAGAAACTATTCACTTACGCATATTAAAATTTTATAAAATAAGTCCCAATGACTTAGTAAGAAATTACGGCTAGGAATATAATGGTAAGGTAAATGAACACATGTATCAAAAGTTAATTTAAACAGAAAATTCCAGAATCCATTAATTAAGAGTAAGTCAATCAGTAAGTTCGGACAGTTCAACAATCGAGTACACAACAAAGACTAAGCTCCGGGAGTCCAATAAACGAGAGATGAATCATATAAAGAATTCAGAGGTTCTATAGATAGGTTTTAATTTAAACAACGAGTTTAGAAGTTCATTATCTTCTACACAAATAATTGAATAGATAAATCAAATAGAGAATAAATGATGTTTATAAACAAGTTAAAATGTGCAATACGATTGTGAGGGTTCAAGAACCAAACAGAATTAATAACTTAAGCCTCAAGTCAATATCAAATACACAATCAAATTACATAAGCATAACTAGTGTTTGGTGGATCTGTCACCCTTACCACTCCCAAACATATACACAATATTAATTAATCAGATTGATTCAATTCAAGTCAACGCCGTATTTCTCCTGCCTCTCCCTTGAGTGGCCGCTCAGAGGGGAGTAAATATATAGCCAATTCGGCATGATTGACTGCATGCCTTAGAACCAGTTCTGTAGAATGCCTATCTCCAGGCAATCGTGGATGATCCAACAAAAAAGAAAACCCTACAGAACAAATCAACGGTCCAATACCACCTAATCATCTTTCTAGTGGTTCACCCAGGCCCAACAATCAAATAATCATTAGGTTTCAATCACAATATGTCCAATATAAACAAATTAGAAGTTTCGAACCAATTATCGAACACAACAGACCCCTCCATAGGATGGTACACAATAAATATCAATGAATCATAATTGGTCCAATTTAATCAATGTGAACTTTGAATGAATATCGGACGCAATCAATCGATTTAATTTGAATTTAGGACATATCAAATGATATTTTGAGCTCCAACAATCTTGAAGGAGTGATTTTATGGTTATATCAGATGATGATTCGAGTTCAAACACTTTAAGGAGTAATCCATGGAAATATAAAAGAAATTATAAAAAGATTGAAAAAGAGTGAGAACTATAAATAATGTTTTTGAGAGTGCTTCAATAGAGTAAATTATAATATTTTGAAAATATTTTAATAGAGAGTGTAATACCCCGGATCCTAGAGCATCCGCTTCTACGTCGGAAATGTTACCCGTGGGTAGGGTTACTAAGCTAAAACATTCAATAATACATTGCTCGCATGCCAAATATCCTTTACATTGAAATCACAAACAAGGTACAACTTCAAATCTTGTCTTAAAACTCAACTATACTTAGCATTATTACAAAAACCATAAATACGAATATAGCATTATACTAAAAATCTCGTAATTGCCATGAAACTCGTGAAATTAATTCCCTACAAATAGTAAAATTAAAGGGGTGAGTCCACTGACTCAACAAGGATTATAACGATAATCATGAAAAAGGGTATCTCAATCAATCCTGCGCAAGGCGCTCAAGATATCAATATGACTAAGCAAATTTCAAGAATAATTGATATCATGATTTCATGAACAATCATTTACCCCAAAGGTTCAATAAAAATAATTCGATATTCACAACAATATGATCAATAACATAAAACCGTACTTGAGCTCAGATTTTAGTAATAAATATAAATGTCGAAATAAATATGGCTGCACTAGTTTTTGGTAGGTCTGTCACCCTTATCACTCCTAATACACCCTTATCACTCCTAATAATAAATATAAGTCCTTATCCCTCCTAAGGGTCCCTCCCTCGAATGACTACTCGGAGGGTCAACCCAAATCAGTGATAGGACACTGTCGACGTACCACGTGTCACAGACTAGGTCGTGAAATGTCTTACTTCTAGGTTCTCATGAACTATCCAAATGATTGGAAAAACCTATCAAAGGTCCAATTGTCAGCCTGATGCCACCCAGTGTCCCTCTCGAGATCCCCAGGGCCCAACAACATTCAATCAATAGGTTTTAAGAATTTGGACATGAACAAGAAAAATTTCAATGGATTAATAAATGGATACTTTGAACACTGAATATAGCATTTAGCTCGGATTATCGAACATTAGAAAATCAACTTGAATATCAAAACATATAAAAGAAATGATATAAGAATTAAAAATAGTGAAAAGAGGTTAAAAACACTTAAAAATCGCTACTGGGTTGGGAGCCCGCGCTTCGATTTGTGGGCGCGATCGCGCCCATGATTTTTTTTTCTTTTCGAAATTACAGTAAAAATCAGTCCTATATTTTCCATGTTTTCAAACATAAAAAAATCACAAATATTTGAAATAAGTTCATGTAAAACTCATTTTTGATCAAAGATCGGCGCGGTCGCGCCCTTGAATTTTTTTTTCTTTTTGAAATTACAAAGAAATCAGTCCTATATTTTCCATGTTTTCAAACATAAAAAAAAATCACAAATATTTGAAATAAGTTCATGTAAAACTCATTTTTTATCCAAGTTAAGGTTTGTATGTATTTTGTTCAAAACCTCAGTATCAAAGTACTAAAAATTCAAACCAAATAATTTTAGATGTCACTTTAATCTTCTCATGTCCAATGGTTCCATATTCAAGGGCATTTGAGGATGTAAATCAAGGTCCCAGCAGACAGTTTATCAAGTCCAAATCTCAATATTTCCAAGCAATGGCATAAAGGATAACAACATAAGCATGGAAATGGTTGAATAATATTATAGCGACAACTCTTACCTCTTGTTCTTGAGCTTTAAGTCCAAAGATGATATTGAGATCTTATAATCCTTTGAGTTTATTCCACTTATTGGTATCAACGTCATTTAAATAGTAGACCACATCTTCATATCATGTGAAATTTTATGATCCAGTTTCAGCAGTTAGATTCCTAGTATATTTTTGGATATATTCCAACAAGTTTAACGATGTATTTTTCCTCTATAAATTCCTTAACTCGATTATTGTTCTAACGGTGACTTCTGACCGATGATCCAATGGTCGGATCTTTGTTTATACCTTTTCAAATCTCACCCCTGCTACTGCCCCTGTTCTAGTAGTCCTGACATGTCATTATCTATCAGCATTTTCTGGCATTTTTCTCCATATTTTTGAGTGATTCTTGATTTAAAATTACCTACACTTGATTAGGTTTCTAACAGTATATATATGGGCCGAGTTAATAAGATTAAAATGAGTTTTAAGTTCCAAAAGTTGAAGGATATGCAAGGGACAGTGGTACCCAAGAAATGACTTGTATGTTAATATGCTTGGTTATATTCCAACTTTCAACTTTTAACTACAATTGTCCCAAATCCAAATGCTCTTCAAGATTTCATTACAACAACGGCAAGGCTCATTCAAGATCATTCAATAATAGGTCTCATGGGTTCAACTAGGGAGTAATCAAAATCATCTCATGTCCAAGATCAATGGATCAAGCATAAAGTTCATAATGGCATAAATCAAGTTTATGGAAATGAAAGGTCATAGCTAGAGCCCTTACCTTGATTCAAGCTTCAAATCTTTAGTGTTAAAAGTCTCAAGCTCTTACTCTCTCAAGCTATATCATCTATTATCACAAAAGAGTTATTTAGGCACTGTATCTTCATCATAGAATTCACATTACCCATCTTATAAATTAACACTAAGCTTACCCAATATATGTGTAACTAGGGAGAGTGTCTTCCCTTTTTTTTCCCTTTTAAGCTCTTTAAAAATCTTGAGCAAAGTTGGAAGATAGAAATATTTTCAAGTGATTTGTAGGCTTAAAGAGAAAGGGTATAAAGAAGAGTGTGTGTATGAATGTCTTGCTCAACCAAAGGTAAGAGCATTTTGCAAGATCGATATGCTATTTATAGATGAAACTTGAGGTTAAATGTGTAATTGGCCAACTTAAAAGCTTGGTAGAGAAGCTCTGCAATACGTGTAAATGTATATAAATAAGCCTACATGTACAAATTAGTATATATCCTACAGGATAATAAACTTGGCTAGCAATTTTTGGATATTAAAATATTACAATATCTCCCCTAGATTAGGGGATTGCAATCCGGAAAGGTTTTTAAAATTTTTCTCTTTTTTAATTTTTATTTTTTGAAAATTTGAAAATTGGGCCAAAGGTTCGGGCCAAATTTTGTTTATTTATTGGGCCAAAATCAAGGTTTTGGGCCAAGTTAATTGCAATAAAATTTTTGATTGGTAAATGAAAATATTTTCATTATTAAATAATTTTCGGATGGTCGTGAAAGAAATCGGTAGTGATTACGAAAAAATTTTAGGTTTGAAAAATGTGAGTGTGAAAATATAGTTAGGAGAATTTTCGAATGTGATAAAATATTTTAATTGTAAGAAAAACTTTCGTGATCACAAAAATTGATTTGTTGTTAAAAAATAACAGTTTAAAATTTAATTAGGAAAATTTTTGGGGTGTTACATTCCCCTTCCTCCCTTAAAAGAATTTGATCCTCAAATTCAGTCCTTTACTTGAATAAATGGGGATATTTATCCCTCATCACGACTTCACGCTCCCAAGTAGCCCTTTATTCTATCAGGTTCCTCCAAAAAGCCTTAATTTGGAGTATCCTACAATTTCTAAGTTCTCTGACCTGATAATTTAGGATATGGGCGGGTTGTTCTACATACGTAGGGTCACATTGAATGGGTACATCGAAGGGTTCTATAGCATGTAAGGGATTTGGGTGATACTTTTGTAACTGGGAAACACGAAAAACATCGTGAATCCTTGTAAGATTTGGTGGAAATTCTAATGGATAGTTACTAGACCTATACGTTTAGTAACTTCATAAAGTCCTTCATACTTTTGGTCTTTACTACTGAAATAGTGGCCAGACCACTGCTTTTGCAGTCCTTGATGCTACCATCCCTAATACTAACACCCAGCTTAACTGTTTTTGCAAAACAATTTACCATAGTTTGATGCTGATATAATCAATCTATTCCAAAATTAAGATCATAGTTCTGGATTGATCGTTCGATAAGATTAGCGACAAATTCCTAATTCTCTATTATCATAAGGGAATTTGGGTACCTAATGCAAGTTTCGTAATATCCTTTTATAGATTTTGAACTTCATACGGAGTTCCCATGATTTTTGAAGTCAACTTATTCGCTTGGCACATACAGTCAATATAGAAGTATGCATAATACTAAGGTAAAAAAAGCTTGGCATAGAAAATTTTGCATTATGGTGTTACGTCCCACCCCTTGCGTGGGGTTGACCGCTCCCTCTTCTGCTAATGCATAGTCTTGGGCTTTGATCTGTGGAAGCCTTGCTATATTCTATTGTGGCTGGCTCTGTGTTCCAACATTAGCGTCCTTATGATTTTTGGGGCAGTCCTTTGCAAAATGGTGAGAACTTTCACAGACTATGCACCTTTCCTGTTTCTTCCAGCACATGTCTTCAGTGTGATTGGTGCCTCCACAGTAATTGCAGCCCTTCTTCTCCATTGTCATTGGAGCCTAGCCTTTATTAGCAATTGGTGGATTTTCAGCCATCGTCAGAGGTTTGTTTCTATAGAAACCTTTTTTCCTTTGATTTTGGTCGGATTTACCCGACCACTTTTCCTTTCTTTTCTCATCAATTTTTTGGAGCTCCTAAAATTCTACCTTCAGTTCCACTGCCATTGTGATATCCCACATTGCTAATCTATATAAATAGCTACCATTATATAAACAATAGTCAAAGAATATTCTATTTCCCAATCTGGAGGAAGTGAATTTAATTCTTCGGGAAACACCTCAGGAAATTTATTAGCCACCTTCATATCTTCTAATTTCAACTTGACTTAAGGCTTATTTATCAAATAAGCCAAGAATCTTTGTCTTTTTTTTCTCAGTACTTTCTTAGCTCTGGCTGAGGAAATAATAGTGGATCTGATACAACTTAAATTTCCCTTGTCTTTATTTTCCATTACATTTCCCAAACTAATGGTCTTGGCAAAATAGTTAACTACTGCTTGAAGCTAGTATAACCAATCCATTCCTAAGATGAGATCATATTCCTGGATTGGCACGTCTATGAGATCGACAAGATACTCCTTATTTTCTATGGTCATAGGGCAATTTCTATACTTAACTTAAGTAGCACTACATGTCCCCATCAGTGAACAAACTTCATAAGGGGTATCTAAAGTTTTAGACTTTAAGTCCATCTTAGAGGCGCAAGCAGTGGATATAAATGAATGAGTAGCGCTAGGATCAAACAAAACTTTGCAGATAAAGTTATGAACTAAAGCTTTACCTTCAACAACATCAGTAGCTTCCGGATTGTCCACACTAGTCAGGGCATAAGCTCTAGCTTTTGCGGGAGGTCTTTCACCCTGATCGAACTACTGCTGCTTTTGTGTCCCTAGACTTGCATTACGATTCTTAGGACAATTTCCAATTATGTGCTGGGAATCTCCACAAATTAAACATTTTCCTTATTTCATCCCGCATCGATTTTCTGTATGTGAAAGCCGTCCACAATAGTTGCACATTTTTTTGGCAGTGGTCAGTGTCGTGTTTGGGGCTTTGCCTTTATTTAAATTTGAAGAGCTAGATTCTCAAGGAACATTCGTTACCCTTTTTTCTTGAAATGATTTTCTAGAATCCATTTGTCCTTTCCCTTTCTCCATTTATCATCTAATTTTCAAAATTCTCAAAATTTGTCTTCAATTTCCATTGCCCTCTCCACGGTTCGACTATAGTTTGGAAGATCACAGGAAACTAAAGCTCAATGAAGTTCTGGTTTTAATCCATCTACAAATTTTCTTATTCTTCTTCGCTCATCACCGAGAACATGAGGAGCGTACTAAATGAGCCTGTTATATTCTGCTTCATAATCTACTATAATCATAGGTCCTTGAATTAAATTCATAAATTCCATTTCCGTTGTTTCTCGGACCACTTGCGGAATGAATTTGCATAGAAATACTATCTTAAAAGCTTCCCATATCCAATTTATCCCTTCCTCATTCTATTCCCACTCGATTATTCTCCACCAATTTCCAGCTGCATCTTCTAGCAAAAATGTAGTGTATTTTACTTGCTGATGTTCCGAGTAATTAAAAACTCAGAATATCTTTTCAATTTCCCGAATCCAGGATTCTGCTTTGCGGTCATCTGGTTCCCCTTTAATCTGGGTGGAGTAAAGCGGAGAAATTTAGTTAAAGTCTTGTCTTCTATTTCATGAATTTCATCCCTTTGATTTTCAATATTTGATCGATGTTGGCAAAATTTCATAAATTGCTGCCACATATTGATCATACGTTTAGCAGTTGGCATATTTGGCAGAGTTCGTTCTGGTGGCACATCTTGTGGTATTTCATTATTTCCATTGGTTAGATTATTGGATCTACCAGGATCTTCTCACCGAGTACTCTCTATTTTCACGATTGACTATTCTAAGACTGATTCCTTTTTGGGGCCATATCGCTCTGAAGCCATAGTTTATTAAAAAATGTATCATTCTATTACATAGAAGGTTATGAGCACATAAGTTTATCATAACATAGTAGGATTAGATATTAGCGATATATGTCTAGTGATACAAAAAGAGGTTAGTTACACTACATTAGTATTCTCTTTTCTATTTCTAACCATTTTACATATGCCATATTCCTATGTATAGTCATACTAATATTTCCTAGCTTACTTTGGTATGGTATCCAGATCTTCTTCAGGTTCTTCTTCTTCTTCCACTACGGGAGCCATTGGAGCTAAATTTGGCTGAACTCTTACTAGAGGCACTTCCGATGGAAGTCCTAATTGCCGAATTATCTTATCACTCAAATCTAACCCTAGTTCCCCAAAATATTCTTGAAAATTTCAAGCCATTTCCGTTGCTTTTGGTATATCGCCAAAGCTTGCATTTATATATCCCTAAGCCAACCACTCGGTATCTCTTATCTTTTCAAATATTTTCTTCATTGACTCCTCGTACTGATCCCGAATTTTTCCAAACCATGTGACCAATAAACTAACGATCTTGAATAGCTTAATTTCTAAATTTCACGAGTCAATCATGATATTTTTCTATTAAGTCGTAAAGTTCCTTTTGCGCCCAAGCGACATAATCCTGACGTTGTTGGAGTAGTCCCCAATAAGCTTGCTACTACTTTGCAATTTCACGATTCTTTGCTAAAAGTTCTCGATCCTTGGCTGCAATCTCAGCTTTATAATCTCATTCCGGATATTTTCAGAATAGGCTAGCAATGCTATCCTGACTAGAACTGCTGGAAGGTATTTTCCAAACTTTCACTTTACCTTTTCCTTTATTTATTTTAGCCTATTCTCAATCAATTATCACAAGCTAAGTTAGATTGCTAAGCAAAAGTAACGTAAGTTTCTACCTTAAAGCCTCGGCTTTGATATCACTCTATAGCACCCTGAACTAGAGCCTTCGCCCCGTAGAACAGATAGCTACTAAAATGATATCATTGTACAAGAAAAATAACAATCTCTACTTAACATAATGTTTAACAATATAATTTTTACAATACAAACCTTCAAAGGTTATAACAAAAGTAAGTAAACTATACTAGCTTTGTAAAGATAAAAGCAAAATTTATTTAGCTACGATACTTTTCTCTTTTGTTTTATCCTGCAAAATATAATTTTGAAAATGTAAGTTCATAGAACTTAGTAAAATTTATGATTTAGAGAAAAGATAGAGGAAACAAAGTTATATAGTAAAGAATCATGGCCGAACTAATTATTTGGTGGATCTGTCACTCTTATAACTTTGATAAAATAACAATCCTTATTTCTCCACAATTCTACCTCGGGTGGCCGCCCGAGGGCATAACAATGCTGACATGATTGATCGCGTGATAGAGTATCGGACTCCTGATTTACCTAACCTCCAGGCAATCACGAGACCGACCAATAATGGGAGAAATTAGGTAGGAGATCATTGACGGCCTGATGCTGCCCAACTTCCCTTATCTAAGATCTCCGGGGCCTAATAATCAATATCATTTAAGTTTCATATCAAGAGAATACGATCAATCGATAAGCAATAATTCTGGGATGAATTCATCAATAATTACCTATAATTGTCAATAAGAGGACATAGAAGCTTAAAAAAGGATAAAAGACAAAATTGAAAAATTTAGCTTTAGAAATGGGCGATTTTTTCCAAATATGAAAAATTGAGATTTTTACAAGACATAAAAATGTTTTAAGTTGAGAAAAATCTTTTCTTTGAAATGTGTAAATATTTTGAAATTTTTGAAATAAAATGCAAATTCTAGGGTATCTAGACTAACTAGGGTTTAGATAGAATGAACAAAAAAATAGAACCATAATTTCAAGGAACAAGAATCATGTATGATGAATAAA
>JACFYI010003761.1:218176-232867 GCA_014898755.1 Handroanthus guayacan
AGATCCGGGGCGTTACAAGATCTTCATCTATACCCACTCAAAGTTCTTCCATTGTTACTGCCCCTGTTCTCGGCAGAATGGACATGTTGTCTTTCCTCAACATTTTTGGCCACTTTTCTCCATATTTTTGGGTGATTCTTTATTCTAACATTAAACGGTATATTATATGGGTTGATTTGATAAGATTAAGGTGGGTTTTTAAGCTTTGAAAATTAAAAGTTAAGTTGGGGCGATAGATGGATCCAAGAACAAGGCTTTTGTGTTTATGTTAGAATTCACTCTTAAATTTTCAGTTATCAATACTTTTATCCCAAATCTAAATATTATTCTAGGTCAATCATCAAGATCCCAAATCAATCAATGTAATAGGTTTTAAGGTAAAATAAAAACTTATGGAAACGATGAATCAATGAAAATTCTTACCTCTTTAGCTTATAATCCTTAAGGTGATGAAAATTCTCCCAACTTTAAACAATTTCTATGGAAATTTAAACCATAAGTTACATGACCTTATTCTATCAAACCCTAATCATAAATTTTAACCAAGATTTGAAAGCTTATCAAGTGACAAGCTTACTTCTTCCCCTTGAGTTTGAAGCTTTTAAAGGTTTTAAAATTTTGTAACTTGAAAGTAGAAGAGAAAAGAGAAAGTGTTCTTACGGGTGCGAGACAAGGAGCTTGAAGCAAATGCTAGAATGTCTTTGGCCTTACAAGGCTTGTGTCTATCTTATAGAGGAAGAGTGCTTAGGACTCATTTTCCATTTATTAATTTGTCAAGTAATTCAAATCAAATTTTGTGAAAATGAAAATAGGATTGATTTGCCATTTTTCTATTTGTTATTATTGGTTGATGGCTATTGTAAATGATGAAAATTGACTTGCATAAGGATTAATTTCTTGGCTTATAAAAAATTAAAAATCTTGCTTATTTGAGAGTGTTGTGGCCGAATATGTGTGTATGTATATATGTATGTATTTTGTTTTATATAATGTATAATTTAGTTTATAATGTATAGTATGATGGGTTAACTTTTTGGGCTAAATTGGGCTAGATTTTTGGGCTGAAAATTGGGCTAAAATTTATCTTTTGGGCCAAAATAATATATTTGATAATTTTCGGGTGCTAGAAAAATTTTTTCGAAAATGATAAAATATTTTCGATTGTGTGAAAAATGTTTACCAATTGAAATCGAGGGTTTAAGAATTTAATTAAGCAAATTCTCTCATTTTAATATTTAATTAGGAAAATTTTCGAGTTGTTATTTAAAGTCAATGATTTTTTAAGAAAACCTAATGTCGTATTTTTTTTTTCGACATGAAATATAATGTTACCTGCTATTTGTATATATAGAAGAAGTAATGATAAAATACTTATTTTATATTTTATATTATTCGTTTGGTTTTATAAAATATTTTTTATGCATATATTTATATGCAATTGTCCTTGTATATATTTCATCGCAATATGTTGTATCTTTGAGTATCTTTTTGGTTGCATCTAACGCAACAAGAAAAAGAAAGAATTTGTGGATATATATACTCAGTCAAAATTTAACCAAACAATACAAAATAGTTGATATATAGTATTTACATATTATTGCTTAATTGGGGAAAAAGCTAGCATCCATTTTATATTGTAACAATTGGAAATTTAATTTATCTTTTAAGATATTATAACTAGTACATTTAATTTTAGTTAAAAGATTATATTGAAGCAAATAATATAAGACGACAAAAGACTGAATGTAAAACATTTTTTTAAATTAAAATATAAATAAATGATATTAATATAAGATTAAGTGTTCAGAATAAAAATCTTTATTAATATACTTCTATAAGCTACACAATAGTATAGATTGCTATCTCTAAAATCATAAATCATATAAATATTTTTTAAATTAAAAATAAATGAGAAAAACATAGAAAACTAAGTAGTTCTATTAAATAAATTTTATATTTTATATACTATTATATCAATTCAAATAATTTTAATCTTGGCTTGAAACATATTGTTAACCAAAAAACTCAAACAAATCAATATACCTAAAAAATAGTAGCAATATGTTAAATCTGCAAACATAAACAAATAATATATTTGAAGGCAGGAATGGTAGAAATTTCATCATGTTGCTCCCCAAGATTCTTGCACAACACAATGAAAAATCTAGAATCTAAAATGGGCACAAAACACAGAGAGACATTGGAGAAGACCCCATTCTCAATTGACAAAGAAATATCCTTTTTACCCATGAGCTTATCTCTCATTCCAGTTATCATTAGAATATCTAAGAGAGAAACATCTCCTTTGCCTTTACAAGAGATGTGAAAATTTCTTTTACTGCTTCCGAGTTCTCAATTATTTTGGGCTTGCCAACTAAGGGGCAACCTGTTGATATTAAGTTGAAAATAAAGTTCAGAACAATGGAGAGACTCTTCTTAGGAAAACTTCAAAATTTGAATCAAAAAAATATAGTTAAGAAATTAGATGAACTTATAAATAAAGATAGTGCGAAGGATATAGATGATTTTGTAGGTTATATATGTTGTTAGTTTTTAATTATTTTTTATTTCCTAATTCAAATTATTGGACCCCTGGATTCCTCCTGCCTTACTTGGATGATTTGTCAAATGTGGGAAAATTTGCATGGGACATTGCTGTACACTCATTTCTCGTGCAAGAGATGAAGAAGTGTGTTGGGATAGAAGAAAATCGGAAGAAATACCTTGACGGTTGCACTATTGGGTTGATGGTAAGTGACTTTGATTTGAATGATTATGTTACTTATATTTGTATTTGGCTACGCATAATAACTTATTTATGAATGACAGACATGGCTTTATGTGCACGTCCCATCATTGGGAATAGCCTAAAAGTTGATTAAATTTTCCCATTTTTACCCACGGGAAGAATGCAAGCTGCCCAATAAAGTGCAAGATGCTGAGAATCATTTGAAAAGTATAACGGTTGAAATGGTAATAATTTATTATTATTCTATTGTCATAATTTGGTATTGTAATTCCACAAGAATATTTACATTTGTTATTGTAACAGGTATTTGAGTTCAACCCTACTAATGAGGAGTTATGTTTGTTAAATCCGGACAACACAGTTGCTACCGTAGTTAGGGCAAAAGACTAGGAGATAAAAGAGTTGAAGAAAAGAGTAGTTAAACTAGAGGCGGCAACAAATAAGGATTTATATATGCTAGCTCCAGTCAAGGCAAACGCCGCTACAACTAAGGAGCAAGGTGATTGTGCAGCAGCATGTGAGGAACAAAGTGATTATGATGGGGAGGAAAAGGAGAAGAAAGATGAGAAGGAGGAGGATCGGAAAGATGAGAAGATGGATAAAGAAAGGAAAGATGAAAAGGATGAGAAAGAGGAGAAGGAAGAGAAAAAGAAAACTAAGAAGGATGATCAAAAGGAAAAAAAAATTGAGGAGGGGCAGTATCAGGAAGATAAGGAGATGGATAAAGAAAAGAAAGATGAAGAGGATGGGAAAGAGGAGAAGGAAGAGGAAAAGAAAACTGAGGAGGATGGGCAAAAGGAAAAGAAAACTGAGGAAGGACAGGATGATAAGAAAAGTAAAAGAAAGACGTTGAGGATGAGGAGAGGAAGGAGAATGAAGATGAGAAAGATGAGGAAAGGAAAGATGGTGACGATAAGGAGCATGATCATGATGGTGATAATGAATATAATGATCTGAATGAAGAAAATCGAACAAAATACCATGCGGGCTAAGTATCGAGCCACGATGATGTTGAGATGAATTAAAACTTGAGGTGATCTCTCGAAAGTTGAATTTTGGGTAAGACGTGAATTTTGGTGAACGGGATTATCAAGCGGTATGGACCTTGTCATCCATCATTGATGGTGTACAGAATTAAGATGATAGGATTCGAAAACGAAAATCGAAAGACTTTAATAGCCCTCTGAGTACCACGCCCACCAAGCGTGCCAAACAAAAGAACGTGAAAAAAGATCATGCTCAAGAGAAAAATACCATACCTAAATAAGAAAAAGCCGGACCTCAACCAAAAAAATGGCCAGACCTGAAGAAATTGAGGTCAGACCTAAAGTTGAGATGAAGACATTTGAAAAGTAGTTAATTAATTTGTTGCATCATATATAATTGTCCTGTTAAATGTTTAAACTGCTGATATTAAGTGTAGTTAATTTTGTTGCTCTTTGTACGTATGATATTTTGTTAGTATTTAACTTATATGGTTGATATTATGTGTAGTTAGATTTGTCCTATTTTGTATACTGATTCTATTGATCTTTATTATATCTTAACTATTGAGAAACTGTATTGAAGAATGTACTTAACGGATGGAAGAAGTCCCTATTATCGAAGTTGGGAAGGAATCAGATGTGAACGAGTTGCCAAGCCGAGATCCTTTTGGAGAGAGGAAGGACTATAGAGGTCGGGATCTGATTACGGATGAAGAGAGAGAGGTCATCAATAGATTTGTTGATAGAGATAATCTGAAGTAATGAAATTTTCTTATAATTTGCTGTTATTTATTTCAATAAATAGTCCTTTACTTATAATCTCACTACCTATACTTGTAGAGAGACTATTTGGGGGGATGAAAAATACATTGTAGATGGGTAGGACATGCGCGAGATACTCTTCGGGAAGGAACTTTTTGGATTCATGTTCAATTGCTATATCTCTATATTATGTAGCCACCACGACATATCATTTATCTCCACGGTAGCACAAGTATATGGTGATCTGATAATTTTTCGTGCATGCTATTCTATAGACTAACCATCTTCTTGTTCATAGCAATAAATAATCATAAAGATCAAGGAACACAATGTGGCAGATATAGAAGATTTCATTAGCACATTAAGTTAGAACACAATTGAATAGCTGAAGGAGATAACAATTGATGTTCTGAACAAGTCTCGTTACATTATTCTACCAGTTAATTTCGGAGGTCACTGCTACTTGCCCTGGACATATCAAGAAAGAAATTCTTGTACATGAATTCGATAGACACCCCCCGTTTCAAAAGTGTTGCCGCAAGAATTGTACGTTTGCTTCCTTTCGCATAAACTTATTTGTAAAGTGGTGAATCTGGTGATGCAAAGAATTGATATAGTGGATGAATTTGCAGGGTGATTTTTATGCTCGGTACCTCAATCAAGTAGTTAGGAATGTTGTCAAAAAGCCGCATATTGCCAGAAAAAAAGTTAGGCAACAAAAAAGATCAGTTGACTGAGGTGTCTTTGTTTGCTTGTGGGTGGAGTGTTTGGGTCGAGACACCGACAACTATTGGAGTTATGCAGAAACATGCTCAATGGATGAGGTACAGGCTTGCATGGCTCACAAAATTTTAAGCCATGGCCACTGTCAATTGCGATGAAGTTGTTGGATGAAAATGGACAATATGTAAAAAAATTGAATACTTTTGTTGTAAATTTTAGAGTTGTATTGAATGAAATTACACTTTGTTTTGATGATCATTAGGTGCACTAACTTAAAATAAAATAAATAGATTTTCACTTGAGGCAGTTTGTGTCCATGTATGAACAATGTATACACTAAGTAAACTTTACGAGTCAAGATACATTTAAATTCACTTAAGCTGAAGTAGGATCATTAATAATGATGAAAATTACCTTGTTTTGTGCCTTGTTGCTTCCATGTATGAACTATGAGTAATCTAGGAAAACTTTACGAGTAAAATTAGGTATACGTTCACTTATTTTGAAGTAGGATCATCAATAATGATGAAAATTTTCTCATTTTGACGAACTTTATGTTCATGTATGAACTACAAGTATGCTAGGTAAACATCACGATGGAATCTAGGTATAAAGTCACTTATGCTAAAGTAGGATCATCAATAATGATAAAAATTTCCGTGTTTTCTGCACCTTTGTGTTCATATATGAACTATGTGTGAATGAGGCAAACTTTACGAGCGAGTCAGGTTTAAATTAACTTATTATGAAGTAGGATTAGAAATAATGATGAAATTTTCCTCCTTTTGATCCCCTCTATGTCCATGTATGAACAAGGAGTAATCTAGGTAAACTTTACGAATAGAAGTAGGTATAAGTTTACTTATTCTGAAGTAGGATCATCAATAATGATGAAAATTTTCTCATTTTGATGAACTTGGTGTCCATATATGAACTATAAGTACACTAGGTAAACATTATGATTAAGTATAGATATAGGTTCACTTATACTGAAGTAGGATCATCAATAATGATGAAAATTACATCATTTTATGCCCTTTTGTGTCTATGTATTAACTATGAGTGCTCTACATAAACTTGACTATTGATTCAAGTGCAAATTCACTTATTCTGAAGTAGGATCATCTATAATATTAAAAATTTTCTAGTTTTGTGCCCTTTTGTGTCCATGTATGAACTATGAGTGATCTAGGTAAAATTTACGAGGGAGTCAGGTCTAAATTAACTTATTATGAAGTAGGATCATCAATAATGATGAAAATTTCCTCCTTTCGATGCCCTCTGTATCCATGTATAAACAATGAGTAGGTAAACTTTACGAGTAGAAGTAGGTATAATAAAGTTTACTTATTCTGAAGTCGGATCATCAATAATGATGAAATTTCTTTGTTTTGATGAACTTTGAACTATGAGTACGCCAGGTAAATTTTACGAGTAAAATTAGATATAAGTTTACTTATTCCAAAGTAGGATCATCAATAATGATAAATATTTCTTCGTTTTGATGCCCTTTGTGTACATGTATGAACTATGAGTGATTTAGGTAAACTTACGAGGGAATCAGGTATAAATTCACTTATTCTGAAGTAAGATCTTCTATAATATTGAAAATTTCCTTGTTTTGATGTCCTTTGTGTGCATGTATGAAGTATGAGTGATCTAGGTAAACTTTACGAGGGATTTAGGTATAAATTCACTTAGTCTGAAATAGGATCTTCTATAATGTTGAAAATTTTCTCGTTTTGATACCCTTTGTGTCCATGTATGAAGTATGAGTGATCTAGGTAAAATTTACGAGGGAGTTAGGTATAACTTCACTTATTCTGAAATAGGATCTTCTATAATACTAAAATTTTTTTGTTTTGATGCCCTTTGTGTGCATGTATGAACTATGAGTGATCTAGGTAAACTTTATAAGGGAATCAGGTATAAATTCACTTATTTGGAAGTAGGATCTTCTATAATGTTGAAAATTTCCTCGTTTTGATGCTCTTTGTGTCCATGTATGAACTATGAGTGATCTAGGAAAACTTTACGACGGAGTTAAGTATAAATTCACTTATTATGAAGTAGGATCATCAATAATGATGAAAATTTCCTCCTTTTGATCCCCTCTGTGTCCATGTATGAACAATGAGTAACATAGGTAAACTTTACGAGTAGAAGTAGGTATAAGTTTACTTATTCTGAAATAGGATCATCAATAATGATAAAAATTTCCTCGTTTTGATGAACTTTGTGTCCATATATGAACTATGAATACGCTAGGTAAATATTACGAGTTATTGCGGTATAAAGTCACTTATGATGAAGTATGATCATCAATAATATTGAAAGTTTCCTCCTCTTGATACCATTTGTATCCATGTATGAATTATGAGTAAGCTAGATAAACTTTACGAGTAAAAGTAGATATAAGTTTACTTATTTTGATGTAGGATCATCAGTAATGATGAAAATTTTCTCATTTTGATGAACTTTGTGTCCATGTATGAACTACGAGTACACTAGGTAAACGTTACGATTTAATGTAGGTATAAGTTCACTTATACTGAAGTAGGATCATTAATAATAATGAAAATTTCCTCCTCTTGATACCCTTTGTGTCCATATATGAACTATGAGTGATCTAGGTAAACTTTACGAGTAGAAGTAGGTATAAGTTTACTTATTTTAAAGTAGGATTATCAATAATGATGCAAATTTTCTCGTTTTGGTGAACTTTGTGTCCATATATGAACGACAAGTATGCTAGGTAAACTTTACGATTTAATGTAGGTATAAGTTCACTTATGCTGAAGTAGGATCATCAATAATGATGAAAATTACATCGTTTTGTGCCCCTTTGTGTCCATGTACTAATTATGAGTACTCTAGGTAAACTTGATTATTGATTCAGGTATAAATTCACTTATTCCGAAGTAGAATCATCTATAATGTTGAAATTATGCCCCTTTGTGTCCATGTATGAACTATGTGTATACTAAGTAAACTTTAGGAGTCAAGCTATGTATAAATTTTATTATTCTGCAGTAGTATTTATATATAAATTAGCTAATGTTTGCTTCATTTAAAACATCTATGTACAAAGACTCTAAAAGGTGAAAACAAAGTAATTAATGTCAACTCCCGTTTCAACTGCCCAGATCTCTATAATTAATGATTTGCTCTAGTTATAATTGCGCGGAGGCCTATAGTTGAGGTATCATCATCATTTTGTACAATTCATTTCTCTTTTTCCAGTTTATGATTTTTTTCGTTTTGCGTGCTATTTCCTCGCTTAATGTAAAACGTCAATTTTCCTCACTAGGGAGCCTAACCATCGTGTCTGCCTTTCTGAGCATTTGATTATTTATCCAAAATAGCGTCAAGATGATAAATTAAATTTTTTTATAACTACTGCACTTCATATTACGCAAAATTCTACATACTTGAAATTATTAACTCTACCTATCATGCAAACACCCCATACTTAAAAAAATGGCATCACGTCTATTGATCTTCTTCACAAATGAACGTTCTATCTTCTCATTTAATTCAAAAGGTCTTTTCACCACAAACTGCTGTATCAATTCCCAATTAGAGACAATTGTTGGCTTAATTTAATGCCATTTTATTGCCATTAAAATTGAACATTCAGTGCGAATCTTGGCATCACTTATCTTCTCTGTGAACGACAAAACTATTGAAAAAAAAATTACAAGAAAACACACAAAAAATGGAGCACGTTTGTTGGACTGATGATGATGAGATGAGGTTCTTTGATGTTCTTAAAGGGCATTCCAGATGCATTATGTGTCCTATGCCACCCTTGGTTGACCTTTGGGATATTGCAATTTATGAAGATGATGTGTAGAAAACCTAAAGACGCATACACTCGATGATAAACTGCAGGCCCAAATAGTTCACCTTGAAGCAGTTACAATACAAGTTGGAGGAGTTGCGGCTTCGTTACAACTTATTCTCTGCACTGTTGTCCTATCCCAACATAACCTGGGACAGGACAACAAATGCAATGGCGGCTTCCCCTTGTTTCTCTTTATTTCATGCTTATGCTGCACGGTATGTGAAACAAGGGGAGAAACATTGGGACTATCTGCGCGTCATCTTCGAAGAAGACTTGCCAAGGCCGTGTAGGAGACTCCTTCTCTGATATTATTTAGATGTTGGCTTTTTTTCTTTTCTTTTTTTTCTTTTTTTTTTTATAAATATATGTATAATAAATATTGTTCATAGTATCTATTTTAATAAATGACATATCTTTTTTGTTGCGATGTTTCCCTTTGCACTGCAATTGCTTTCCCTTGCACTGCAATTGCTTTTGATCCTGAATAAAGTAATGTTCAGTAACTTTATACATCATATCGTGATTACAATTTACTTAATTTAGATGGTATTTGCATTTAACCTATTAGAAAACACCGTAAGCAAAAAAGTAGGAACCTATGGAAGTAGGAATGAAGAGTGAAGAAGACGAAAGAACAAAGGTTTCTCTTGCTAAAATCAACGAGAAGAGAGGAAAAATATTGCACTTGAGGGTATTTTGGACAATCCAACTTATGAAGTGAACATTAGCTAATTACACTTAATTAATTTGACTGTTCTCTCTTTCTTTTCTTATTTTCGCGCAAAAAGATTCTCTTTCCTCTCTCCCGCTATTGCTCATACTCAAGCTTTCAATTGCTTTAGAATTAAATATTCAATTTTATCATCATAAGCATCACTTTTAGTAACGCAGTGAATATTCATTTCCCCATTCGTGAAAATCACTGAAATCTCCAGAGGGGCAAATGCCATTTCATCAAGTCTGTCAATAGAGTCTTAACCCACATATTTACGCGGGTTTTCAATATTTTGTCCTAACCATTTTTTGTGGCTATCTCCCATTTCGTGACTTATTTTTCCTTAGTTATCTGCAAACTACATTGAGCTTTAAAGTCCACTTCTCTCTATTTTTTAAGAATTACATTAATGGATATTGTTGATGTGTATGGCGTTTAAACTTTGATTGATTCAAACAGGGTATGGATGTGCTTAAGTTGATGTGTATGAGCTATTGTTAAATTTCTCTAGAGTTATGTAACAACTAGAAATAGTATTAATGGTGAACTGATTTAATTGATTGTTGTATTGGCTTAAATGTTTTTAACACAATGTGATGAACTATTATTTTTCCTTACTGTAGTCAAATCGAAAGCTGTTTTGATCTGTAATCTTGTAGTGAAAGCTACTTTTAAGTTGGCATTGAGGAGATACCCAATAAAATAAAGTAAATCCAAATTTCTTTTTTGTCTTTTTCTAGATAGTTTCTGAGTTTCTAATCACTTTACTTTTGTATCTGTTTTTGGCATTGAAAATAGAGTAATTAGGATTTATCTCTACTGTAGTTTTTTTTCCTGAAATGAGCTGAAATATTGGAGAAACTTTGACTTAAGTAACTGTATGTAGATGTGGAGGGATGTTTTAGCCAATCATATTTAGGTTCAACTTGCTAAATCTAGACACAACTTACCACTACCGATTAGTGCCATAATAAAACCATTTCCCTCACATGCACCCACATACTTATGTTCACTTTATTTTGTTCAAGCTGGAAAATTATAGTACTCATGTGGCCCGATAGAAGTTGGATAAATTGTAGGAAAGATTCAAGCGATCGGGTTAGTAATGAATTCCAAGATGGAGTCGATCTCTTTATCCAATTCATTAATGAACATCCAACAGCCTTTGATTCTGCACCTCGTATCTATGTCCGTGTGTGAGATGTAAAAATGACTTAAGAATGGAAACTTTTCAGGTAGCTTAGCATTTGTACAGCAACGGTTTTATGGTTAATTACATGAATTGGACAGCCTATGGCGAGGAACTTTAGGGCACCAACAGTTTTTGAAATTTGGTAGATGAAGATGTCACAAAAGAGAGAAATCTAGATGTGAATATGGTTATGGATGCTTCGGGAAGTGGTGTTGATGTAGAAGATGATAATATGGAAGAGGAGCCTAATCTTTCAGCTAAAAAGTTCTATGACTTGTTTAAAGATGCAAACGAGCCATTATAGAATGGTTGCAAGAAACATACGATCTTATTAGTCGTGACTCAGCTATTGAATCTGAAATCAAAATTTAATATGAGTGAAATATTTTGACCGAATGATCATCATAATAAAGACCATGCTTCCTGATTCAGAAAGGTTACCGGATAATTTTTACAAGATAGGGAGAATGGTAAACGAACTCGGACCGGGATACGAGAAGATTGATGCTTGCTGAAATCATTATATGTTATATTACAATAAGTTGGAGAATCAGTCCATCTGTCACATTGGTGGAGAACCACGGAACAAGCCAAAGAATGAAAATTGCAAAGGGAGACAGAAGGATGTTCCATTTAAGAGCATTCGACATTTTCCCATTGCCCCTAAGCTCAAACAGATGCACATGTCACAACACCCTGCAGAAAACATGTGTTGGCATGCTTCTGAAGTCCGTTAAGATGAGTTCCTTATCATGCATCCATCAGACACTAAGGCATGGAAAATATTTAACGCTTCCTAACCTACATTTGCTATTGAAATTAGAAATGTGAGGCTCGGACTTTGTGCTGATGAATTTAATTCGTTCTCTAATTCAACATACTCTTGGTGGCCTGTATTTATCTCTCCGCACAATTTTCCACCAAGCAGTGCATGAGAAGGGAGTACATATTCCTTGCTCTAATCATTCCCGGCAAGAGTCTAGATGTGTATCTTAGACCTCCGATCGATGAGTTGAAACTATTATGGGACGAATGTGTGAATACATTCAATGCATGGAAGAAGCAAAATTTCATAATGACGGAAGCATTGCTTTGGACAATAAGTGACTTTCCTACTTTCGAAATGTTAAGTATGTAGAGCACTTATGGAAAATTAACTTGTCCATATTGTATAAAAGATACTTGTTCAATTGTCTTAAAGAACGATAGGAAGTGTAGTTGGTTCGACGGCTATCGATAATTTCTGCCACTAGAACATCCTTTTTGTCATGATCGAAATTCTTTTACGAGACCGAAGGAGATAAAGTCAATGCCTCCTATACATTTTGGTAGTTAAGTCATTTTTTAGCAAGTCAATCGGATTAAGGAGGTAATATTTGGACTACTAGGAGGGCGACAAAAACATTCGGGATTTGGTAACGACCACAATTGGATAAAAAAGAGCATATTCTGGGAGTTACCCTACTGGTCAACCAATGTGCTAAGACATAATTTAGATGTCATACGTGTTGAGAAAAACGTATTTGACAATCTTTTCAATGCTATTATGGAAGTGAAGGAAAAGACTAAGGACACTGCAAATGCTGGAGAAAATTTGAAGTTAATATGCAAACATCCAGATTTGGAGTTGGTATATGATGGTAATAAGGTCAGAAAATCAAAGGCAATATACATATTGGATGATGATGTCAGGAAAAGGTTTGTGAGTAGATAAAGCAAATCAAGTTTCCTAATGGGTACGCCTCTAATATAGGTCGTTGCATCAATAGAGATAGGAAGGTACTTGGGATGAAAAGTCACGATTGTCATGTGTTTATGCAACGACTGGTGCGTTTGACATTTCGAGACGTTACCGAAACCAATATGGGTACCATTAGCCGAGCTTAGTTCATTTTTTTTAAAACTTTGTGCATCTAATATACGAACATCGGCTATGGAGAATGCAGAGTTGTCGATTCTAGAAACTATTTGCAAGTTGGAAAAAATTTTCCCTCTAGTATTTTTCAATATTATGGAACATCTTCTTATGCATTTATCATATGAAGCTAAAGTTAGGGGGCCTATTCAATATAGGCGAATATATCCTTTTGAAAGGTGTATGTTGTTTTTTAAAAGGAAAGTTAGGAACAAGGCAAGGGTCGAGGGGTCTATATGCAAAGCTTACACAGTGGAGGAAATTTCAAATTTTGTTTCTTTATCTTATGAGGCTCAACTTCAAACGAGGCATACTTAGGTACCTAGAAATAATGATGGTAGGAAAGTTTCAAATTATAATTGCTTATTCATTTTCTGACATCCATGCCGCCCATTTGGAGGATGGCATAAATACTATTTGACAGATAACAATCTTCACATTATTCATACATATTTTCTTGTAAACTGCGTTGAACTTGAGCCATATATTGAGTAAGTTGAGCCATTTTGTAACTTTCTGGCAAGTCTAATATTCCATACGATGTATAAAATCAAAATTCATCGTCTTCTAATCTTAATTCTTCTAATTTCTAGACGATTTGAAGATTCTATAAGGAGCACAAAACCTAATATCACAGATGATGAGATCCTGAGATGTCAAGATAGAGACTTCTGTCGGTGGCTAAAAAAGCAAGTGGAGGAAGATGCGGTTGATGATATCAAGATTAGATATTTAAGTTATAGTCCTTTAAAATCCGTAAAATCATATGGTGGCATTATAGTCAATGGTTACAAATTACACGCCAGGGATTATGGATAGCATAAAGCTACTATGAATAGTGGAGTTTGTTTTCGGGGTAGCCTATACAGTGATAATGAATTAGACTATTATGGCTCTACAGAAAAGACTTTGGAGATAGTTTATGTTGGTCAAGGGAATAATGTCTTCATTCTTCGTTGCCATTAGTTTGATCCTGTCAGTGGAATTATATATGATGACTAATACAAGCTAATAGATGTCAAGCATAAGTCGAGACGACAAACTTATGAACCATTCATATTGGCTGAACAAGCGCAACAGGTATATTATACAAGGTATTCTAGTAGCCGAGTGAAAGGTATTGGTGATTGGTGGGCAGCGTGTAAGGTTAGGGCTAGATTGTTCGAGGTGGAAACACTAGGCGACGAAATTCAAAGCAACTCACAAACCAGTGATTACTATCAAGAAGTTAAATCTTCATAAATACTTTATTGGTCCATTACTCATGACAAATATGTGCAATTGCGTGATAAAAATGATCCAATAACCGAAATTCTAATAAATGAGATACACATCCCATTAGATTTTCAATCTATCGAGTTTCTAGTTAGTGAAAGAGAAGACAATGATGATGATAATAATAGTTTCATAGATGAGGACAACATAGATAAACTTGAATCAAAATCGAAAACTGAATAGGTTATCATATATGTCATATATATACATACTTTACTGTGTGTATATTAATTAATAAATATAAAGCGCTATGTATGAATACTATATATTTATGTAAATTCATTCTGCCGACATCGATGGTGAGGTATAGAGGTAAGGGTGGTAAAATCATTAGCAGTCGTACCCCTAGCGATAGAGGCAGTGGCGGCCATGCCTTGCAGGACTCTAGATGTAGGTGAAAATTATTATTGTATTTGTTTTATTACAAGTTCATTTACAAATATTAAAGTTTGATTTACTTGTTCCTCATTGCAAAGACACAGCAGGAGTTTGATGCTCCTCATGAGAGAGGACCATCGATATCGCAG
>JACFYI010003762.1:42167-66047 GCA_014898755.1 Handroanthus guayacan
TTGATAGACTGGGAGAGCAGCAATGACTGACTTGATCATCGTACATCGACCTGCAAAGGACAAGTTTCGGGCTTTCCAAGATGAGAGTCTCTTTTCCACTTTCCCGATAATATCCTTGAAAGCCTCAGTTTCTGATTTGGCTTTACAAAACGACAAACCAAGATGTTTGTTTTTATGATTACATTCTTTGAAGCCCAATATATCCAAGATGCGATTCTTAAGACCTCTTTCAACATTTCGGCTGAAATGGATGATTGATTTGTCATTATTCGGAGCAAGGCCAGCCTAAGTTTTTAGCTGATCCAAAATGGTCGCAATGGCCTCGGCCTCTTTAGTATCTGCCTGACAAAACACAATAAGGTCATCCGCATACATGAGATGAGAGATAGCTGGAGTTGATCGAGCAACACCTTTGATATCTCCATTTGCCTCCGCCCTGGCCATCAATCTAGAAAAGAGATCAAAATAGATGACAAAAAGAAAGGGAGAGAGAGGGTCTCCCTGTCTGATTCCTCTAAAGCCTTTGAAAAATCCAAAAGGAGCGCCATTCACTAAGACAGAAAAGCTGGCAGAAGAAATGCAGTTAAATATCCAATTCACAAACACATCATCAAAGCCAAAGTTGCGCATAATTTGGCAAAGCAGATTCCATTCCACATGGTCATAGGCTTTAGATAAATCTATTTTGATGGCCATACAACCTTTTTTCCCTTTCCGATTGTTGAGAAAATGCATCATCTCTTGGTTTATGATAGTGTTGTCCGTGATAAACTGCCCAAGGACAAAAGCCATTTGAAAAGGAGAGATGATCTTATCAAGCAAATGTTTTAACTGGTTCGCGATTATCTTGGTAATAACTTTATAGATGGTGTTACACAAGCTGATTGGTCGAAATAAATCCATCCTAGATGCATTTTCAGATTTCGGAATAAGGGCAATAAAATGTGGTTTAAAGAAGACAGTAGAAAACCCTACTTAAAGAAATGCTGAACGGAACTGATAAGATCCACATGAATAATGTCCCAGAAAGACTTGAAAAACAGTGGAGATAAACCATCAGGACCAGGGCTTATATTTGAGTTCATAGCAAACAGGCATTCCTTAATTTCTTTGATCGAAGGAATCAAGCAAAGACTAAGATTATCCTCAGGTGAAATCAGTTTCGGAATTAAGTCATCAAGACATGCAGGGAAAGCAGATTGATTATTAACATATGACGTGTAGAAAAGATTACAGAAATAGTTGACAAACTGACCACCAATTCCCTCCCAGTCCTCAACACTAGAACCATCACAGTGACGAATAAAGAAAATACGGTTAAATTTCCTATGAAAGAGAGTGGTGAAGTGAAAGAACCTCGAATTAGCATCACCAAATTGAAGCCATTGGATACGCGAACGTTGTCGCCAGAAGTTACCTTCCTTTTTGAGAAGTTTAGACAGCTCTTCCTGCAAAAGACACTCCTTCCTCAAATTTTCTGCAGTGGGTTCAGAATTTTGATTTTCCTCCAGAGCAGAAAGGATTTTGGCAATGTTGGAGTGAATGTTTCCGAAGTGGACTTTATTCCACACTTTGAGGAGGGATTTAACATGAGAGTTTTTTTTGGCAAATTTGAACGTCGGAGATCCAGTAAAGTTAGCCCTCCAGGCTTTATCAACGACTTCTTTACAAGAGGGTTCGGAGAGCCACATCGCTTCGAATCGGAAAGGTTTAGGGCCAGAGAGATTTGAAGGTTCAGTGTCTAGAAGGAGAGGGCGATGATCGGACTTTATCGCCGTGAGATGGAAAACAGTGGCTCGGGGAAATGCAGCTATCCATCTTTCATTTGCAATTGCACGATCAAGCCGTTTTTTAACATTCGCAGTACCAGTCTGCTTGTTACTCCAAGTGAATTGGTTACCCACAAAACCAGTATCCATAAGTTCCAATTTTTCCATTTCCAGGGCCAGGCCACTCTTAGAAGAAGATTCATAGGATCGACCTCCTTTTTTCCCTGACTGAGAGACAATGTCATTGAAATCACGCATTGCAACCCAAGGGCCGACGAAATTATAGGCAATGACTTCCTTTTCAGTCCAGAAAAGAGGTTTTAGGGACGAAACAGAAGGGCAGTGAAGAGTTGTTAACTGCCAGGAGAGAGATCAATTCTTAGACGAGACAATAGAGTTGAAAAACCAAGAGTGATGCTTGACAACAGAAACAATTAAGTCATCGCTCCATGCGAGGCATAAGCCTCCAGCACGACCGACAGAAGGAGTAATAGAGAAGTTGGGAAGGTTAAGAGAGGAGAGCAGAGAGAGAAGAGGTTTCGGATGGGGGTTGGAGAGTTTTGTTTCACACAGAAAAAGAAGATTTGGTTTATGCTTCGAAATGATTGCCCTGAGAGTTTCTCTTGCCGTAGGATGGGCCATCCCACGGCAATTCCACACAAGGATTTTCATGGTAATTACTCCCTACGCCCCCTAGGGCCATCGGAAGATTGGGAAGAGTGCTTAATAGAACGATCTTCATTGCCAGAAAGGGTGGATGAAAACAGAGAGGTTCGTTTGATAGTTGTTGTTTCAGAAATGACTTCAAGTGAATTAGAGTTATGGGACCAACGTTTTGCTCGAAAAATTCGACGGCTTTGAGTGAGGAAATGTTGGACCTGTGTAAAATTTGTAGATGAGATCGGAGAGTGGTTGGGCAGGGAGCTAGAGGAAGAGGCAGAATCAGATGAGATGACACAGTGTTTGAGTTGATGGGTTATGGGGGAAGAGTTGAAATAGGAAAGGGAGCTTTGGTCCGGAGATTTTGGGAAAGTGGGCTTTGGAGGGGTGTGTTGCACATGTTGTCTTTTATGAGAAGAGTAAGGAATTAGTGCTAAAGCTCTTTTGTTGTTTAATGGGTTATTTCGTGTTTGGACAACTTGAGGGTTTTGGCTATCAAGTTGGTTGGGCTGGGATGTCTGGATATTGGGCTTTTGAGTAAAAAGAGAACTAACACAACTAAGTAAACTATAGGAAAAATTATAAAGGAACTCTTATATTGCATCTCAAATGAAGTCATATCACCTATTCATACGAGTTACATCCTTAATAATGGTAGAAATTTTTATTATTATTACTATTATTTTTGCTCACGTAAGAAGCACGTTAAAATTAAATTCCATAGAAAGATGATGAGGATTTATTTGATTTAACTGTCGCTAGATGTTCTGTAAAAATTTCTCCAAGAATATTTTCAAAATATAACAAGATATCTTCCACAAAAGGCCTAGAGTAAACCTTTTTGCTCCGTAGGCATATACCAAGGACTCTTTCGTTAGGACAAGTAACATATAAAATAAGAGATTGAATGTGATACATCACTCAATAATTATGTGTGTATTTTAAAAGATAACGTGAGTCATGAATATAATAGCATGTTTATATCACCAGCATCCTTCTTATGATATCTGAGTTTGTTGTATTAGAACCCAAGAAATATTAATGAGTAAATTACTTTGCATATTATTTAATATCAATATATTATATTATTTGTATAAATAATTATATGTAGAATTACACAAAATTGGGATAATTTTTTAGATGCTAATGCTACTAAATCCATATATAAAATTTTTAGCAACAAATCCAAATATTTTTAGATATAGATAAGATCTCACAATTTAGAATATGAATGTTAATGGTCAAATGAATATTAAGATAATTTTTTCAAGTCTACAAGACAAAATAAACAAAACTTGATAAATCAATCACACCTCCCTTAAAATGATAAGTTATCAATCAAATTTAATTTTTATACCAGGATGATAAGTTATCAATCAAATTTAATTTTTATACCAGGCTGATACATAGTCATGAACCAAGCATGGATTTTAATCAATAATATAAATATAAATTGAACCTAATATAATTATCCATTAGGATCAATCAAGCAACAGTAAACGATGCTTAAAAATTTACCCCTTTAAGGCCTCATTCACCATACTTGATTGAACATGATAAAATAATTTTACCAGGTCAAATTTCACATTTACTTTTATTGATAAAACCGACACTTGGCCTATGATTATGTGGGCTCTAATACAATTTCTTAAATTTGCTTGATAACTTATCACTTTAAGAAAAGTGTCATAAATTTATCAAGGTCCCGTTTTGCCTATATAAAAATGTAATCCATTTGTCTTCAAATCAAATTTCCCTCAAATTTCTGTGCTTTTGCTATCCCACTCGATTATAATTTATCTACCAATGTAAACTCATCTCATCTCCCAAATATACACATTATTATTATTAAAGATCTAGGGACCATCTCTCGACCACTAAAATCAAATAAATTCTCGTAATATAAATAGGTAACAAGAAGCTAACTTAACTAGGTCATAAAAGACTTCATGAAACTAACAAGAGGAATACAAAACAAATCTTAATTTTAAAAATACAAAATTAAAGAAACTTAGAACTTGCAGACTAGTACATCTTTATCACAAACCTGAATACCAATTCAATTTAGCCTTAAAAGAACTGGTTAGTAAAATCAACTTTCACTATTGGCAAAACAATCTCCACATCAGTAATCTTCCTTACATTAGAAAAAGCACACCCTTCAAATGAGAAGACAATGCATAAAACAAAAAAACCACAAAGTTTGGAGCTAAAAATCCAGTAGATTCCAACAAAAAATAAATGTGGGATGGATCAGAAAATCTGGCTTGGATTTTCTCCTTAAGAAAAAGGAGGAAAAACAAAAATGCGCTCAGTAATTTCAGCTTCGAATCATCTGGGGAAAAAATCATCACCTCCACCACCACAAAAATTGTACAGAAAAGACAGTTAACTCCAAACAACTGATCGATCTGTTTTAACAATTTCTAACCATATAATGGGACCTCATGGGAAAAGGGAATAAATGGCTGCTTAATATAAGGAGACGTTGCAAGTTTAACATAATCAAGTTCAATCAAATTGATAGTATTATTTACAATAGCAAAGTAAGTTCTTAAAGACTAAAGACATGTTATTTACCAGAAAAGGCAAAAAATTTTAGCAAAAATCTAATAATTTTCTGCAATATAATATTAGTGTTCAAAATTATAAGAGATGGATCAGATAATCTGGCTTGGATTTTCTCCTCAAAAAAGGAGAAAAAACAAAAAAGCGCTCAGTAATTTCAGCTTCGAATCATCTGGGGAAATATTCATCAATTCCATCTCCTCATAAGTCACAAAAAAGATATGCTTTTCAAGAAAAGAAAACAGAAATTACCCAATCGCTTCCAATTAATCAATCTGTTACCACACTAGAGTCAAAATTTTAAACAAGTATTACATAGTTTTAAAAGGTACAAATTATTTTCATTTAAATGAAATTTGTATGCCATAATTTGTATGCCGTAATTGTACAATATTCGGCAACTCAAAACCGTGGGGTAAAATGTGCAAAAATATGCAGACGCTAAATCCTCTTTCAATTTCAAAAAGCAAATTAACGAGGACCAGATTTACGGCTTGAATTTTTCCAAAAAAGGAGAAATTAGAGTAACACAGTATAATCAACTTCTATCATCAGGGGAAATAATCCTCACATCCGCAGTACTATTCAAATCAGACAGAAGACAAATTCACCAGAAAAATTTAAATTCTATTTATACAACAGAAAGAGAATCCACTTTTCATCCAAAAATCCAATAAATTTTTCACACAATAACAAAACATTAAATTGTTTATAGAGATGGATCAGAAAATCTGGCTTGGATTTTCTCCACAAGGGAGAAAAAACATTAAGTGCGCTCAGTAATTTCAGCGTCGAATCATCTGGGGAAATATTCATCACTTCCATCTCCACAAAAAAATTCAACAAATAAATAAACAATTTTCCATAAAAACAGATTGAAAAGAAAAAACACGAAATTTCACCGGTTCTGACAGAGCAAAGCTGCAGATCTGGAGCTTCATTCAAAAGGCAGAAACGGGTAAAAGAATTTCGCGTCGGCTCATACACAGCGCCCATTTCAATGCTGAGCGCCGGTAATCAGTGATCGACGCATTAGCGTGTGATAAACATATAAATACAGAAAAACTAAAAATTGTGTAATTGGGAAATTGAGCAGAGACAGAGAAGAAGAAGAAGGTAGAGGTGTGTGTTCTAGATCTGCTGCTAACTATGAATTGGGAGAAATGATAGGTGGGGTTTGTTTTTATAGGCGTGAAAGAAGAGGAGGGGCTAGGGTTTTACGAAAACCCTAATTTCAGAATTGGGGACTGCTTGGTAATATATCCGGGACGCCTTCTCGAAACTTTCGGAGTAGAACTTTTTGAGCGTTGGTATTTGAACTTTATTTTATATATTTATTATTCAATGGAAATAACATTTCTGACCGTTTGTGTAGTGATTTGAATTTTAAAGCCGCTCCTTATAAGTATAATATAATATTTTTTTTATGATAAGGATTATTTTTATAAAATCTACTAATATAATTTTGTTAAAATATCAAGAGGTTGTTTGTTAACTTGATTGAAATTATCATGAATTTCAAAAGTATTTTATCAGATATAGGAGTCTTCAATATATTTTAAAATAATTTTAGCTAGGCAATTTTTTATACAATACTTGTAACACTCTCAATATTCATATTCGCGCTTAAATTTTTCATGTATATAATAAAATTAATAATTTCTTATGATGATATCTCTTAATTATATAAATATGTTTACTTGAATATACTATATGAACTAACATATTTAGAAAGAATTCTATGAAATAACATGTTAATATATATATATATATTTTTTTTGAATAAGTTAAAAGAGTATAAAGTGATAGAAATAAGAAACAATATAACTGGGGAAAAATGGAGAGAGAAAAATAATAATGCATGAATAAGAGAGAAAAAGGGCGATATTTTTTAATATTTTTTTATTTAAATAGCGTTAATTTGTTTGATATATAAATTCAAAAACATACCTATACCATCCTTATATCTAGACTAGGCAAAAGGTTACCCATACCTGTATGGGTACCCAAAAAAATATGAGTAATGGGCCTTATATTCTTTACTCGCAGCTTAATTACCCGCACTTTTCTACCCACCCGCGGGTTACCCGCTAAAAAAAATATCTATATGTAAAGATTTTTAATTTGATTGATATTTGATCAAGCAAGCTTAGCCTTTGTTTTTTCTAATCTCGTAATCTTGAAGATTTATCATTTACAACTTTGTTTTTGCTTTACCCTAGGTTAGCTTGAGGATATTTATAATCATTTGGACTTTCACACAATTTGTTACAATCTTATTAAAATTTATATCTTGAATTGTTGTATCATCTTAGGAGAATTTTCTTTTCTCCAAAAAAAAAAAAAAGATAAAAATTCAAGCGTAGTCTTTTACTCATTTGATAACTTTATTTAGTTAGTATTCTTAGTTTTTTATTATTGTTATGCAATTGCAAACTAAATATTAATTTAACATAAAATATTTAAAAAATATGAGAATTTAATACGGGTACTCGCGGGTTGCTCGTTACCCGTAGGCACAGGTAATGAGTACACCATTCCATACCCAATACATTACAGGTAATTTTATCCATGGGCAAATTTACCCAATCCGTTGTTGTCTGCCCTTGGGTACCCGTGTCGGGACGGGATCTCCTATTCCAAACGATTTTTCATATCCTATTCAATGCCCTTAAATACATGCCACGTGTACTGTATTTATTACTAAATATTTTTATAAGAAAATATTTAATACACATGGCATGTATTTAAAGGCATGAAATAGAAGATGGAACAACGTTTGGAATAGAGTATCTTGTCCCCCATTTGCCAGGTCTACTTATATCTTACTGATAGTGTAGAAATAAATGAGTGAATGCTAAAGATGGAAGCTATTGTTGCTCTTACCTTAATAATTTTCTTAATGCTCCTAAAAAAGCTTTGTATATTATGTAGTCTAGATAATCTTATCACCCTGTGAAAATATGTGTATTTTTGGAAATAATTTTTGCCGAATCAATCAAAAATACCAAAAACAAGTGAAAGAAAAAGGGAAGAAAAAATAAGGCCATGCTTATTTTAGCTAATTCCACAATGATATTTACACAATATTCTTATAATTGGAGAAGTTTGGTAACTTTCTGGGAATGTATTTTCTTTTTCTTTCTTTCTTTTACAACAGGAGCCACATGAAAGACAAGCCATCTTCATTAATTATGACGTTGGCTTGATCAATTGCTCCTTCCATGTGATTTAGGCCGTGGGTCTTCCTGTTCAACTGTTGACCCGATCCATGTAAATAACCTTTTGTGCATGTACCTTTTTTACCATCGAATATCAATTTTGGTGTCATTGCAATAACTCATGCACAGTGCGGGGGGACAATATTGGTGATTCTAATGTGTTGAAATATGGAACCCTTTATTAAATAGGATTATCGAATGGGTTAATGACAGCGATGGGATCATGTTCTAGTGCAAAGTTAGAAGTTTCATAATTATAAAGGTTATAAATTTGTGATTTCCATCGGTATATGGAGCTGCTTTCTTGCCATATAATAGCCTTATAGATTCTTATTGGTTATTGCATTGATATTGCATTAATTGAGTGTAAATATTAATTACTAGCTTCCCTAAGAAAAGGGGGTCAATTATAGTTGGTATGAAGACTTTGTGGATTATGACATGATAATCATATTATGAATTATAATTAATATATTAAAATGAAAAAAATAAGAAACACATAAATAATTTCAAGCATCGTAGAAACCCACAAAAGGTTCCTTAATCCAATTAAAATACTTATTTTTAATGTCAAGACATGCGGCGTACGTTAGTTTCATTGTCGGTAAATAAATAAAAAAAGAAAGAAAGAAAAGATATTTATTCTTTACTAGTCTACATATTTCTTATTGCAAAGCTATATATAGTGGTTACTTTAAGTGGTCAATTTTTTTTTTACTTTTAAGAAATCACAAGAAGAAAGCGATATTAGGAATTTGAACTTGAATTGATTTAATTTATGTGAACTCAAAAAATTGTTCCTCCAATAAATGTCCTTCAATCTATAGGGGAGGGGTCGTGGATTCAATCGTGAGTCAATCTAATTTCTATTAATATATATATATATATGTAATATATTTAAAAAAAAAATAATCATGAATAATCAATGTCCATGATTCAACATTCAGTCAATCGCTTCATTTATTAAGTAAGTGATTTTCATATATAAAATAGCACTTGCATATTTCGATTGTAATGTCTGAATTTGATCATTACACAAATGGAAACTAAGAAATCGAACTAATCAATTCAAGTAGGATTTCAAAACATGGGTGGCAACTCATAGTAATTTGAGGCTAATGAGACCTTTGTCCAAGTGGCAAGATAAAGGCTATAAATTTGATTTCTGCTAGTGTATGAGGCTATTATTCTGCCATTTGGTAGGGTCTCGCGGAATTTTTCTACTGTATAGTAAGCTGTAAAGAATTTTTCCTTTCATTGTCACTGTAATTTTGTACTGATCTTTTATTGTAATAGATGGATGTATTAATTAAATGTTGTAATTGGCTAAAAAAAAAAGAAAAAAAGTTAATATTAATTTGAGGCGGCAAAATGTATTTCACCAGAAACAAATAAATTGGACGCCTCTCTTATTTTCTAAATTTAAATCCAACCAAAGTACTCGTGTAGTTTTACAAAATGCAAACTCGTGAAGCAAACCCTCAACGTGTAACATACATAAGAATCTCATAAATATACCAACATTTGCTCCAACACTTTTTCTAATAAAATTTCAAACTGGTGGTGGATACATATTATTATTTTTATTTACACTTTGAACAATGTATTCAAAAGTATAATGCTCAATATTACCAATAATTCTCACCCAAGGCTGCGTTTGACATCCACAATTGTGCAAGAATAAATCTTTTCTCTCAATCCCATATTTGACACATCCCCAAGATTAGGTTTATGCAGGGCCAACGTTGAGGCCGAGTTCGATATTGTTGAGCATATTAAGGCTTACTAAAATCACGAATCAAGGGATGTAATGATGTAATATGTCCATTAGCATTGATTGTGCTCTACGCAAATATTCTCATACCTCAAAAGAAAGTACATGATTGAGGACAATTAAATTAAACAATATTACATATCAAATAATATTAGAGTATTACATTATAGAGTAAGATTACATAAGTTATGCTAATTCCAAACTTCATTCTTAAATCAAAATGGGATACCTTGTACACGTGATTCAATAGCCAAATGATGACCCCACCAAATGTCCTACCAATGTTTGTCATTCCTATAGGGAAGCAAATAAAAAGGTTTTTGCCCACTTCACAAGTTATGCACTTTTTCTTGATCCTATTTCAAAATCCTCCTAAACATACTGGGACTACTATTTCATATATGAATCCTCTCAAATGGTCTAAAATAAAAGCAAAGAATGATACCAAAACCAAAATTCTATATAGAGACACAAATGTACTTTTAAACCCCACCAAGAATGAAATGAATCCAAGATTCCTTTCTTTTGCAATTTCATGACAAAAAAGAATGTTCTTTCTCTCCTATCCTTCCATGAAACTATGTATCCATCTATAAATGCATGAAAAATTTTGAAATGTCCCATAAAAATCCAATCTTTTTTCTTCTCCATTTAACATATACACAAATCTTACTCTTAAACTTGTAGTAATCATATAAATGGCTTCTAAAGCACCGTCGTTGAAGAGATCAGATTCGATAACAGAAAGCATGCCAGAGGCCTTAAGACAAAGCCGGTACCACATGAAGAGATGCTTCGCGAAGTACATTGAGAAAGGTAAGAGGGTGATGAAACTTCAACAATTAATGGGGGAAATGGAGGAAGCTATAGATGATAAGGCTGAAAGGAATCAGTTATTAGAAGGATTGATCGGGTACATCTTGTGCACTACTCAGGTATGGCTTTTTCTTTTTTCGTTTTTTTTTTTTTTTCCTTTTTTTGGGGTTCTTTCTCTTTTAGTTTTATTTGGTTTTTAAGTCATTAGGACTTGACTCGGTTACTTGAAGATGTACTTGAAGATTAAATTTGACTAGCATTCTAGTTTTTAAGTATTTCGATTTTCTCTACTGTTGTATTTTAGAATAAGCATTTGTTTGCTTCCTAATTTCGGGATGAGTATTAATCAAGTTATTCAGCTTGAGAAAGTTTTGAATATGCGAGTCACTTGTTATGAAATTACGAGTCGAACAATGAAAGGGGGGAAGAGGGATTATTCAGTACGAATCGAACGTTAAAGGGGCTCTTTGTCTTGAGTTTAGCTATCAGATTTAAGGTTCTCGTTAAATTTCTCTCATAGCAAAGATCTAAAGCTCTTGTAGATGTACGCAGATTTTGTCGAACCACATATATTATGTTTGTTTACTTTCTATCTATCGAAAATTACTTTTTGTTCTCAAACTTTTTCACGTGCTCTGTGGATCGCAAAAGATCAAATCTCGTAAAATAACACTTTACGTGGTGCAAACTCCGAGAAATGCCATCACTTCTGCATGTTGATGTTGCAGGAAGCAGCCGTTGTTCCTCCAACTGTTGCTTTTGCAACAAGACCTTCTCCTGGATTCTGGGAGTATGTTAAAGTTGGTGCAAATGATCTGTCTGTGGATGGCATTACGGCAACTGAGTACTTGAAGTATAAAGAGATGATAGTGGATGAGAACTGGTACATAAATATTCATGCTTCACTTGTGTTGTTGTGCTGTAACCTCCCTGTTTTTTGTGCTAAATCATTTGCTTAAGAATTTTTCCGTGTCATCGTCCAAAGTACCCGTCCTATTTATAAGTGAAGGAAATGGGCTAGGTTTTATGCCGTGGTGAGGTAGGTTTTGATTTGAAATCAAAGGGCATGATTAGGTCACTGGGGTTTGCCCAGTGAAAATCCCACTAAGGTTGGTCGGCAAGACCATCCAGGACGGGCAAATGTAGAGCATACTAAATAACTTAAGACCGAAACTTATCAAATGTGTATTTTTATCTTGTCCTCGTTAGGGATACCTATAGTGTGTGGCTGACTTGACCAAATAATGTTAGTTCCCCTCCACCGCTCCATGTGAACTCATCGCGTGGTCGAGGTTGAATAGGTCCACGGGCCGAACTAGGTACCAATCAGACCTGCATAAAAAGACATAGATCTTGAAATGTTTAGAAATTTATTACAGAAATAGTGGCAAATTTGGAGTGGAAAAACAATAGGAGAATGAATGTACACAAGGAATTGGCTTAAATGAGAGATAACACCCCACTTAAATTGCAGGGCAAATGATGAAAATGCATTGGAAATTGACTTTGGAGCAATGGACTTCTCTATGCCTCAGTTGACTTTATCTTCTTCCATTGGTAATGGAGTAAGCTACATTTCCAAATTTCTTACATCAAAAGTGAACAATAGCGCAGAAAGTGGACAAGCTCTTGTTGATTACTTGCTGTCACTAAACCACGAAGAAGAAGTAAGATTACCATCTCATATGCAACTAATAATCTTACCATAAGAAGATCAGACAAATAAGTTCCGAGCCATAATTTTGTCCTAAAATTGCAGAACCTTATGATAAATGAGACACTCAACACAGTTTCAAAGCTTCAGAATGCACTAATAATAGCTGAAGCTGCTCTTTCTTCACTTCCCAAAGATACACCTTATGAGAGCTTTGAGATGAGGTAAATAAGTCCACTTTTCATCTCGTTTCGTTTACCTATAAATCGATCCAATAAAAATGACGTATGTATTGAATGCAGGTTTAAAGAGTGGGGATTTGAAAAGGGATGGGGTGATAATGCTGGAAGAGTTCAAGAGACGATGCATTCGCTTTCAGAAATACTTCAAGCTCCTGATCCGGTGAATATGGAGAAGTTTTTTGGAAGGCTTCCTATAATCTTTAATGTTGTTCTCTTTTCTGTTCATGGATATTTTGGACAGTCCGATGTTCTAGGTTTGCCGGACACTGGTGGGCAGGTAAGAGCGGACAGTCAAAGGCGTTTGATATTGCTTTTACTACCAACTTTTCAGCTTTTAATTATTGGAAAATTGCTTTGGAGAATGTCTGGTTTTGCTAGAAAGTATTTAAGTTAAAATCTACCATAATCTAAAAGCATCCATCCTACTTCAGCTTCTCCACGATGAAAATACTATATTATTATTTAACAAAGTATGGGAATATTATTTCTGGGTGCAATATAGTATTTTAAAATATTAAAATTGTCGAAAGTCAATTACTTTTGCAGATACTAACTATATAGCTTTTTATCATTATTTAGCTTGTAGTCGTAAACACTCTCAGCTTATCCTCTAAAAATCACTTTTTTGTGAAGTCTGAAGCAATAACAAACACTCTCTTTATGCCCTGATGATCGGAAAATTCTTTCAAGATAAGGAACTAATCCAAATTCTTTTGCTGTATTTGGACAGGTGGTTTATGTTTTGGATCAAGTAGTTGCAATGGAAGAGGAATTGCTTCTGAGAATTAAGCAGCAAGGTCTCAATGTGAAGCCTCAGATTCTTGTGGTAAGTCGAAGAACTATTATTCATACCAATAATCCTATATGCAGAAGATCTTGACAGAAAATATGAAACCATATCGTTCTTCATAATGCAGGTCACTCGACTCATCCCCGATGCTAAAGGGACTAAATGCAACGTCGAATTCGAACCAGTGATGAACACAAAGCATTCCCATATCCTAAGAGTGCCGTTTAGGACAGAAAATGGAGTTCTTCAACAATGGGTTTCTCGATTCGATATCTATCCTTACCTCGAGAAGTTCACAGAGGTTTGTGCTAGATAATGGATCAGACTTATATGGTGTGCGCAACAACTTTTTACTTTTCAGCTAAAAGCTGAAGTTCGGCTATTTTGGAGCGTTACTTTTTTTAATTCCCTAATCTTATGTAGATAGAAGCTAAAAATTAAAAGTAATCATATCAAGCTTCTGCAGTTTTTTTCATACTTTTTACTTCTAAAAACTTTCAACTTTTTCTGCAACGTCTTGCTTCTCCAAAAAGCAAAAGCTCTTAAAAATGCCCTTTTTGTACGCAACATAAATTTTTGACAGAATCTTGTATTCACCGGTTTTTCTTTCGTTCATACTTTAACAGGACGCGGCAAACAAAATCATCGAAGTTATGGAGGGGAAACCTGATCTAATCATTGGAAACTATACTGATGGAAATCTAGTGGCATCACTTGCAGCGAGTAAACTTGACACAACTCTGGTACATATTTGCTAATGCTATATCCTTTCATATTGTTTTGACCTATAAGATTGCTGATGGAATGCATGTCTAAATAGGGAACAATCGCGCATGCGTTAGAGAAGACAAAGTACGAAGATTCAGACATCAGATGGAAAGAACTCGACGCAAAGTACCATTTTTCTTGTCAGTTCACAGCTGATTTAATCGCAATGAATGCAGCAGATTTCATCATTACAAGCACATACCAAGAAATCGCCGGAAGGTAAGTTTCCAAAATTGACATTTTGAACGATGTTCTTCATGTTATAGTTTTGTTGAAAAATTAACACGAAAATTGTTCTCTTTGCAGCAAAGATAGGCCAGGGCAATATGAAAGTCATACTGCATTTAGTCTTCCAGGGCTATATAGGGTTGTATCAGGGATAAATGTATTTGATCCTAAGTTCAATATTGCTTCCCCTGGAGCGGACCAATCGGTCTACTTCCCTTACGCAGAGAAACAAAAACGATTCACAACTTTTCGTCCCGCCATTGAAGAACTTCTCTTTAGTAAAGGAGATAATGCTGAACATATGTTAGTTTGCTTTTCCCATATTTTTCCTTGGGATGATTACCTCAATACCTCTTGTGGGTGAGAAATACAATAATACCCTCTACCGTTAACTTATCCGACAGAAAACTCATTGCAAATAACCTTGTGTTAATCTAATGACGGGGGTATTATTGTAATTTGGTAATTGTCCTTTTACTTCTCGTGCAACATTACAAACTTAGTTTATAACATTTACGCCATTTGTTTATATAACAGTGGATACTTGGAAGACAAAAAGAAACCTATCATTTTCTCAATGGCAAGGCTTGATACAGTGAAGAATATAACTGGACTAACAGAGTGGTATGGCAAGAACAAAAGGCTAAGAAACTTGGTCAATCTTGTTATTGTTGGTGGCTTTTTTGATCCTTCGAAATCCAAAGATAGAGAAGAAGCTGCAGAAATCAAGAAGATGCATACATTGATCCAGAAGTACCAACTTAAGGGACAGATTAGATGGATAGCTGCTCAGACGGACAGAAAACGGAACGGTGAACTATACCGTTCTATTGCTGATACTAAGGGAGCTTTTGTGCAGCCGGCTCTTTATGAAGCGTTTGGACTTACAGTTATTGAGGCAATGAACTGTGGCTTACCGACTTTTGCGACTAATCAAGGCGGCCCTGCTGAGATTATAGTTGATGGGGTGTCCGGTTTTCATATTGATCCGAATAATGCAGATGAGTCGAGCAACAAGATTGCCGACTTTTTTCAGAAGTGTAAAGAGGATCCGGAGTATTGGAATAGACTTTCGAACCAAGGACTGCAGCGTATAAATGAATGGTAACTTTTTAAACAACATCGCTAAGGGGGTGTTTGCAATAACTTTAGAAAATTTCTTTTGACTTTTAGCTATTTCTGAGTGTTTGGAAGTAGTGTTTCTACTTTTGATTTTCTAACGTTATACCGGAGAAAGTTAAAAGCTACTCTTGCACAACTTTTCAGCTTTTTATTGCTTTTAACTTTTATTTTCAAACGCTGTCAACTTTTACTACAGCTTTTTCTACAGCTTTTCATTTCTTAAAAAGCAGAATTCTTGCAAACCCCCTCTTACAAACTTGTTTAATGATATGATGGAAGTGCTAAATGACGACTTTTATGGGATTGTCTTTGAAGCTATACATGGAAGATATATGCAAATAAAGTCTTGAATATGGGGTGTATCTATAGCTTCTGGAGGAGGTTGAATAATGCTGAGAAACAAGCCAAAGGGAGATATATTCAGACATTTTACAATCTGGAATTCAAGAACTTGGTACATAGGATTCGTCGTTTAATCTTCATTTGTTCCTTTGTTTCTATTAATGAAGTAAGATATTTACGTCCTTGTAACGAATACTTGTACAGGCGAAGAACATGTTGATTAAGATAGAAGAAACTCCACAGCAAGAAAAACAGGAGAAAGTGAAGCCACAACCCTCACAAAGGCATGATTATAACTAACTTATGTTCTTATCTCCTGAATGAATTTCATTAGCAGAATCAAGTACTGATTTTTAGCAGATAAATATGATTTATGATGTAATGAACTGATATATGGTCTCTTTTCAACGCAGGCGCTCTCAGTCGACATTGCAGAGGTAAGACTACTAATCCTGTCCTGAAACTTATAGTAAACATTCTGTTTATAGAAATAATATCAGGATTCGTCTAGATGTTTTCAGGTTGTTCGGATCTTGAAGATTCGAAAGAAAATGGAAGCAGGATAAAGATGACAACAAGCAGAACAGCATTTGTGACTATCGTTATACAGTTTCTACAGAAGAGTGTACAATAAAATCATTGATAAAAGATGGAGATATGTAAATCCAAGTAAGGAATAGATAAAAATAAGAAATTGTGGGCTGATTTAATATTGGCCATGTATGAAAAATAATTTCACATGTACATAATGTGATTGCGTTATAACACCAGAAATAAAGGCAGTTTTTGACAATATTCTTTTACAAGGATCAGCTGTATTTTTTTTGGCGCCAAAGGCTTTATTATTATGAGAAAAAGAAAAGGATTAATTACCAAAACATCCTTGAAGTTTGGATAATTACTATTACACTTTTTACTGTTAGTTCAGCCAAGGTATAATTACATTAGACCCACTAAAAATATGGAAATATTACAAGTAGGTCCTTGGATAAGGGGTATAATTGTAATTATACATAAACTCAGGTAATGTAATTGTAATCGTGTGCCATGATAAACTGGTAGAGGTGTAATGGTAATCATTTAGATGTTAGAGTTTGTTTTGGTAATTATTCCAGAAAGAAAAATCCAACTAAAAATTTAACTATACCAATTCACGAGGTATAATTGTAATATTACATGAGCTCCATTAAATTTTCAGTCACCTTAACTAATGATAGAGAGTGTTAATGTAATTTTCTAAACAACATGGGGTATTTCTATAATTAAAACAAACTTCAACGGGCGTTGAGGTAATTATCGCTGTTCTTTATTTGATGTTATTCCTTGAATGAGTAACTCTTCTTCTATGCAACAAACTTAAAACCTTAAATCAAACATGATAAATATGTTGCAAAAAAACTATCTCAAGAATATTGTATTAAAAATCACCAAAATCAAATAATCTAGTTACAGATTATACAACTTAGAGGGCTTAATTCCTTTGGTTACATTAAAAAAATTAAGCACATTTAACCATTGATCCCACCTCTTTACTCTATGAACTGCAACTGTATCATGTATGAGTTCATGTGAACATCTTCCATTAGTTCCGGGATAATCATACATTGCCGGTTTATTAGAAAACCGGTTTTTAGCCTTATTTCCTCTGTTTAGCCACTCTCCGACGAGCTTATCCTCTGGTCCAAACGTATTATTAGCAGGAATTGAAGATGTACTAATCCACTCCACAAGGTCCCAAGACAGCACAAATCCCATTCCGGACATATAATGCACAAAGGGGTTCATACTAGCACAAGGTATAACAAAACCATAGTACAAGTCTTGTCTTGGTAACGGATGTAGAGACAAAGCCAAGGGATTAAGCCTCAAGAACACGTCATCGTCGGCCTTCATTACATAGTTATACCGGGTAGATAGTATTCTGGGGAGGGTCGAAAAGTACATGTATGTTTTCCCACTATTCATATTTTCGTGACAGTTGAGGATGATTATGTCGTTGAACCGCATTATCTCAAGTCCTATGAAGACATGTTGTTCAGGTTTGGTGAGATTGCATAGGACAAACTTGACATCAATTTTTGCAATGGGGGATGATTGTGTCCCATATATGAGACGAAGGAAGTGGCGGCGGTCATACTTATCGGGAAGCATTAGGACGCCAATTAGGAGGTTGAACTGAGTATGTGGATGAGATGTGTTTTGAATTGTTGTTGTTTTGTTGGTGTATGTTGGGATAGGAGGTTTGTAGTGGATGCTGAAGGATATGAAGAAGATCATGAGGATGATAGAAATGGTAAATAATGTAGCTTGAATTAGCCTTAGTTTGGACATTCTTGTGGGCAGGATAGGAGATTTGTAGTGGATGCTGAAGGATATGAAGAAGATCATGAGGATAATAAAAATGGTAAATAATGTAGCTTGAATTAGTCTTAGTTTGGACATTCTTGTGGGCATATATTATATATCTTCACGTGGGAAAATGAAGAAAGTGGACTAAATATTTTCATTTTCTTGGTAGTCCCTCAGGTACTTAGATGCAAAAAGGCCTAATATTTTTGCAGCCTTGCTGTATAATGTGAAAAAAGTGTACAAGGTGAGTTGTCTCATGATGGGCTTGGAGTTGGACACACATGAAAAGGGAGTCCTTTAGGTGATTGAAAATGTGAGTTACCTAATGTAGCATGTAGGAAGACAAAAAGTTAAAAGTGATTAGATGATGTTTGAAGAAGTTTTTCCTTTTCTAACCAGTAAAAAGTCGTGAAAAAAATTGTAGTAAAAGTTAGGATATTTAGAAGTATAAGTTAAAAACATCATAAACATGCAAAAATCAGGTGGGAATTGCTTTTATGATTTATTTTTCCCAAAAACACTACTTCCAAATACTGCAAAACAGCTAAAAATTCGACTAAAAGCTGAAAAATACTTTTTCAAGTTATTGCAAACGCCTCATAACTCTTAATCGTAAATTCACTTCTTTCTTTCATTAATATTACTTGGCAAAAGCAATTCTTCTAGAAATACAATCGTGAATGAGAAAAAATCTATTTAGAATAGTCATAGTATGTATTACCAAGGAAAACAAGACCCACACAACATTTTATCATCACGAAATATCCAATGTGAAATCATGCAAAGAATAATGATGAAATTTATGGAATGACAATGTACAAAGAAGAATTGAAGTTATGTTGTCTCTATATATCAAAATTTGGAGGAATGTAATAAAGAGACTTCAAACTTATGATATTTCTATTGGCAAGCTACAATGGAGGGCTCCATGGGAACTGAGCTGTCTCTGTCACACATTTCAGGACCAATGCTAACAACCCCTTCTCCCTGTAATAAGAAAGCATACATAGTTTGATAATGCTACTAGATTTTTCTCTCTCTAAGTTAAAAAAAAACATCTCACCTTAGCTATGTTTCTGAAATATGTTGTGTTGTATTTTCCTGATGGAAATAAAGCTTCAACAAGATCAGCCAGGACTAGATGTGGCTGGGAGATTGCACCATCATACCAATCTACATCATGCATAAGAAGAGAGCAAGAGGTTTTCATCAATATAAGTATACTCATGGGAAAATAGAATAATGATTATGATAGGGAAAATGGGTCGATACAGCCAATTTATCCCCGACGGTAATAAAACGTTCCTAAATACTTCTATGTCTCTTTATGCAGAACAGGTTGGTACTCAGTTTTACCGAATTGACTTTTTCGAACTGGACCAAACAATGGCCACTGGAGGGACTAGATGATGTTATCTAGACATGGCACACTCTCGTCATGTCAATCCTATAACCATATTATATCCATGACTAGAATGAGACAAAGGTTAAATTTCATCTTTAAATTATTCGATCGACTTTCCCTTAGTTCAACATGGACTTTCCATTGGAGGTTTATCGCTAGGCAAAGCCAAGCAAACCTCTGTGTCCTTCAATTTCATATCAAGACCTACCTATTAGTTGTGTTCAATCTAAGCATTTATTTATCTATGATCCATGATTCTGGTGATTCATTGATCACTTATTACCATACTCTGTTAATGTCAAAAACATATTTGCCTTTAATAACTTACCAAGAATTGTAGAATTTTGCATTCTCTTATCATATCTCCACAAGCTTTGGTTGGCCATGAAAGCAAAGCAAGATTGATCTTCCACATTCAAATTTTCAAGGAAAGTGGAGGCCGTGTATGATACTGGATCGGATGCATAGGTCTCATCTATCACCACATCGACAGTCTAACAAATAAAAACAACCTTATTAGCGTAACTTTATGAAAGAATTTTCAGACAATGAACGAGAATAACATCATGGTAATTAACTTACGCATAAGATGGCATGAAATGCCTCCAAGTCATCCGGTAAAGAGATGTTATACGTAACTTTATTGATCGAACCATCAATATTTTCCCCGCCTGCATCCTCCGCATACTGCTTGGATGATAAATAAATGAAACAAAATGAAAAATCATTTAAATAGGAGACTATAAATTATATAATTACATCCAAGATAGAAATAAGGTCATAATGGAATACCTTTAGCTTGTATGCCTCTTTTGCGAAAGACCAAATACCCTGTACCAAAAAAAATGAATACGAACATAAGTTTGACGAAGAGTATTTCAAGATTTGGATCGAAGAAGTGAAACTTTAAGTATTCATAATGGTTCTTACATCATCGTGTGACATCCAAGCAACTATCGGTTTGAATGATGCTTTCTTGCTAGTTGCAGCTTTACTCAAGCACATATAATTCTGTTTAATCTGCAAATTAAAGAGCAAGAATCACCTGCAGCTATGATTATGGGATTGTCAAAATATCCAAGAAAGTGATTGTCTGAATTATTAAATGAGACAGAAATCTTGTTCTGGGTAACATATTATTGGCATTCATGGACTAATTTAGTGATGCCAAGATTTTGACATTAGAATTTTTCACTTACTGCATTGTATACTTGATTTGCTCTTGTTTCCATATTTGCGAAAACTCCAAGGTACTTGATCCACTCAGCTCTCTGAGAAATTCAAGACTTACAAGCTTAGCAGATTTGACTACATGAAGAATAAACAACATAAACAAGCATAATTTCAAATTTTGAGTGTTTTTGCTTTGTGTTTTATGATTTATGTTTTGATACTTAACTTCAGATTGCTTTTGGAGGACCATCTTAAAAATGTGAAAGAATTTACATAGATGCAGTCGGCAAACAGTTTAAGGGTATTTTTGTCCACTCACAGATAACTTTGAATAATTTTATCATTTAATTTTTCTCCCCTATGTTAAAAACTGAATAAATTATTAGAAGATGTTTTCATTTAACTTTTCCTCGTTAAATGACAAAAATTCCCAAAATTATGCACGAATGGACGAAAACACTCCTAAAATCAGTTATGTGAGAGCCGCATGAAAGAATCAAAACAGAATATTTAGTCATTAATGATCAAACATGGTAAAGTGTAAATTCGTGTGGTTTACATAAGAAAGTATAACAAAAAATGTGTAAAAATGACTATAATTCAGATGACAAAGTATTTTTTTTCTGTTTGAATCATTATGCATGTCTATATCTTAACATAAAGAGAAAGAAAAAAAATAGGAAAAAAAAAAAAGGCAAAAATGAAAACTCACCTGAAGAGGAGCCTCTTCACCCTGTGGGAGAAAAGTGGCAAAGTTGCAGGATTGTGGCTGATCAGTATTCACAATAAAATGGGCTACAAATTGAGTTAACTGTTGTGGCTCACTTTTGTTGATCAATTGCACTTGTCCCTCATTGTACAGTTTTAGGACACATTGAGAAGCCACATACTCTGATGTCATACCCTTCAATGATCCTAGTAATCCTAGAAGCTGTTTTTCATAGTAACAATGACACTTAGGATTTTCAGGACCAGGATTGCATAAAAATCATATTCATTCTTAAGAAAGATGCACAAATACTCCATGTTTGAACCATAAATTTCAAACCCCTTACATCAAGTTGCCGTAAGGTATAGTTTACAAGGTTTTGATGGCTGTGTTATCTCCTATTTGACATCAAAGATTAATAGGAATTTGTTCTGTCTTTTATGATTTATCCTATTAGGCCTCGTTTACATTGGGTGTTGTCGCAATGATTCAAAATGAAACGCTCATCCTATACTCATCGCATAGTCATTTTGTAAGATATGGTGCAGTGGATAATGGACTAGTTCGACGTGAATTTGCAATAAAGGACATCCTCACTTGGGGTGGGACTAATTCGTCCAAAGATGGCAGCCTTATAGGATGACAAGATAAAATGACTATATTATTATCCTAATTATCATTATTTAAGTGGCTATCTTATCATGCTTATTAAGGGCTATTTTGTCAATTTACATATTATCCTATTTATTCATTGAACCAAATAAATATGCTACTTACACCATTATTTGTTATCTCATATTTTATCATATAAAGTAAATATAATTTAACAATTAAAAAGAAAAACCCTCCATTGATGCCATCATCACATTTCATTGTAAGTAAACAGGGCCATGTTTGATACGCAAGATAGGCTTGACAATACGTCAGTATGACTGAAATATCCCCAATCCACTCCACTTTTACTGCTATAACTCATTTCTCAAGCCGTCGAATTACCTAGAAATGTGTCCTCTGATTTTTTTTAGTATTTTTTCCAAGGTTAGAAAACAAGAAAGTAGAATCACACAAGTCAATGAGTAATATTACTCCAGATCACGATTATTCCATCTCAAATAAAAAACGAGATTCACATAATCCCTAATTGTACCTATAGTGCTAGTTGGGCATTATTATGGGGGCTAGCTTGTCACCTTAATCTACCTTATCAGATATAAGATTATTGGAGACTACACCCCTAATCTATGTTAACCTAATAATCTTCCATATCAAACACTCACAATAAATTATGAAATGCAGCTTATTTACTTACTCAACCTGCAATTCCTCACCTCAAAGAATGAAACTGCAAATTCAGAAGAAAAAAAGAATAAAGTTATTATATTAGTGGAATTAATAATTAATTAATTTAAAAGAGAAAAAAATAAAATAAAATGAAAAGTAATTAGGTCACCTGGAAAATAATCAGCATCAATTGAATAGTTAGCTAATGGAATGACAAATGACTTGATCCTTGACGTGCAATATTTTGTTCTAGCTGCCATCCTCGAATTATTCTGTACAAATATTTATATTGAAAATTACTAACCAATTGTAAAATTTGCACCCCGAAAAAAAAATGATGATGCAACATTTCAAATGGAGAATATTATTTTCTTTTTTCATTTTTACAAATTTTTCTTTTAGTGTGCCCAAATGCACAAATCTTGTTACTTGTATATACAAATAAAAATTTTCTATTAAAAGACATTTTTATTCATGCATGTTCAAAAAGTGATCATAAATTAGCGTTAGAATATTAAATTATAGAAAATATAAAGTTTATTATTTAAAATTGCGGGAATTTATTTTGTAATAACATTAAACTTGCTATTGATTACATTTATTAAATGCTAAGAACCTTTATAATTTTAATTAGTGAAACATTTTTAGTTGTTACTCAGAGGACCAGCAAACAAGACTAGTCCGATCTCAGTTAAAAATATAAACAAATTTCTTCTGAAAATTTATAGAAAATGCATATTTTATACGTTATAATTATTTAAAAATTGCATTCTCTTTTTCTTTGAATTGACAAGATTTTAGATTATTTGTAGAAAAGGTAAAAAAGTTATAATGTTACTACCTTTAAAAACAGGGGTCCAAAGTATTGGCGTCATATCAATTGTCATACTTATTACATGATAATTTTTGAAAATTAGTTGAAGTCTTTGGGTGAAGTGACACCAATTATAGGGGAGGTCAAGAGTTTAATTAAAAAAAAATTCAAAAATATATTCCCCTTTTAGAAACC
>JACFYI010003762.1:88669-100606 GCA_014898755.1 Handroanthus guayacan
TTTTGTTAGTGACTTTGTCAAGTTAAAAGAAATTATTTCAAAAAAGAAAAAAAGGTAAGTTAAAGAAATATAGATGTAATTATTATAAAATAAAAACAGGAAAAAATTGAATATGTTTTTTAAAAAAAAGAAATTAGTACTTAAAATTATTGTAAAGAGCACTGAATTATTCTTTTTTTTTTTAGAATTAAATTATTCGATCTTTTTATTTTTCATTTTTTTTCTCTAACTTTGTGAGTATTATTCATCCCCTTTTTATTTGTTATTATTCCATATAGAGCGAAAGATGTGGCTGACCTTGATCCAAATTCAACTTGAACTTAATTCAGATTTTGAGATTTTCTAGCCGATTAAAGTACTCGATTGATTAAATATGATTATAAATATTCATAATTTGAAATTGAGTGGACAAATGTGAAATTAAATAATTCAGCTTGAAACGCATTCAAATATTATTAATATTTTTTCATTAAAATAATAATCCTATTTATAATATTAATAATACTCTTATATAGAATTTTATATATATTATGATACTGTAATGGAGAACGCAGAACTTCATAATTTTTTATGCATTTACCCATTAAGAAAGGTAGATATTTCCTTAGTACAATGATTATTTACTATTATTTTAGATAAATTTTTGTAGCAAGTTTCAAACTTTGTATTATTAGACTGATATATAATAGGATCTTAGGTTGGATTTAATTATGCCAATTTTGACTGCTGGAATCTGCTAATTATTCAGTGCATCAAAAAAAGGGAGGAAAAAAAAAAAAGTATTTGCTAATTATCCAAATTTGATCCATATCCGGCCCGTTTATCGCTATAAGCCATCCTTGGTATTCCCATTCTGTCCACCCATTTGTGAGTCCCTTCAGATATATTTTTAAACCACCCAAGCCCATTTGTATACATTTTGGGCCAACTCCAAATCCCGTGGCCCAGTTTCTTGCTAATGGTAGAATACTGAATAGTGAATAGAGCTAATTCAAAAGTCCATACCCTTGTTGTAAACGTGGATGATTCTGTGGAGTATGGACCATCTTGACATTAACACTGACTTGGCCCAAGAAAAACGTTTTTTTTCTTCGCGATAAGAGGGGGGAAAAAATGTTTTTATTCGTTTATAAACTATTGTTACTCAACTATTACATGACCTTAATTAAAAATATATTGCTAGGTTATAATCAAGGGTAGCAATACATGAGTTAAAGTCAATACAACACTCACGAGAAAACAATGCAAGGCATAATAAATTTTTCGAGAGTACTTTGAGAAGTTGATATTCACATAGAATTACAAGTGCTGTCAAGTAATCTTTAATCTGAAGATTGTTTTATATGGCATTATTTGTCGTCTCACCTCTTCTTTACCCAAGTTGTTATCATCCAATTCAATCCATCCAATAGAGTTCCAAACTCGAGCATGTTTTGGTTTTAGTGGCTTTTTTAATATCAATTGGAATTTCATTTGGCAAGGCAACATCCCTCCAAAAGTTCGTGCCTTTGGATGGAGAGTTTTTTGGAAAATCCTCTCTACTGGAGAGCGTTTACGTCATTGTAGATTGGATGGTTTACTTCAACCTCAATTTGGTAAGCATCGTCTAGCTATGATGGTCAAGAATGCTAGAAGTTACGTTTTGTTGTAGCAACTGAAAACTTTCTCTGGGACCTTAAAGCTTCTTCAGTTGAAGACTAGAGCACCTCTATTTGGTCTACAAATAGCATATCTTGGAGGGACTAGAGTTGCAAGGTGATTGCATTGGGGGTGATAAAATGCTTTGAATTTTCAAGGAACTAATATGTCTTCTGTGGGGGCTATGGTTGAAGAATGTAAATTGTTGGTTAAGAACTTTGATAGGGTTTCTTTTTGCTTTATTAGGCATTGTGGTCCATGAATCATCTTTCAATTGAACTATGGAATATTATCTTATCCGTATTTTAATATACTTTTACCTTTCTTTCCAAAAAAATAAAATAAAATATTGTGACCTTAATAAAAACTACTGAGTTAATATTAGGGCCTAATTACCATAACTTTCAAGATATAAGAGAATAGTGTTATCAACAAATGACAGAATTATTTGCAAGTCCATGTGCGTATGTTTGATTCATGGAGAATTATTCTGATGGTGTACATTATTAATTAAGTTAAATTTAAATTATAAGAATATTATACGTGTATTAAATATTTACTTATATGAATGTACCATATAAAATTTATATGTTTCTAATTTATACGGAGATTAATCAAAATCATGATTCAGTTCAAACTATGACTCGGAAAAAGAAAAGAAAAAAAAAACCATGAAATTTGGACACTTGTTCCATGATCTGTTTAGGTCAAAAAGAATTGGACAGTCAAATAACTCAAGATTACAGTGAACAACAACAACAACATATTAAATGATAGAATGAAATTTGCCATTACTCATATGAATAACAACACATTAACTAATAATATGAAATTTTGTTAATTTTTGTTGTCACCATTATAGTTAATGACATATGTATAATAACAATGAAGCCAATCAGGCCTTCTCTTAGTAACAAGGTGGGTATTTTATAGACCTTGGAGGTCATAAGTCCAATTCCCATCGGTATGACGGCTATTGTTCTACCATATGATAAGTTCGAAAATTTTTCTATTAAATAATAAGCCAATGAGCATTTCTCTTTCATTGTTATTGTATTAGTTTTTTTTTTTTGTTATTAATATATCAATGTTATTCGCTTCCCTAAAAAAAAAAAATAACAACGAAAGTTTTGTCCTAAATCATAATAATAATTTTTATTGTTAGTAGATAATCACTGTGTTATATTAGTACTAATAGTTTCCACAACGCCACTTAATTTTTTTATCACTTGTACTATTTTTCTTAGTGCCCCATTTCTAGTGGTTTGTAATATTTCAATAATATCTAGAAGGGAGAGGGGAAAAAACTAGAAAATGATACGAATCCAGAGATTTCTACTCTATTTTGGAATAAAAACTAAAATTGAAATATGAGATCTTAATTTGTTATGTGATTAGGCAATCATATATTACATATGTAAAATGCCAAAGTTGAAGAGCTGTCTAGATTGATCAGCCTCACTTTTGTTTCATCTAGAAAATTGTCAATTAATGGAGCAAATTAAGGATGCAATTCACAGTTAACACATGAAGAACATACTATTCATTATTAGTGCAGCTGAAACAGAAAACTTAATGAAACGTATGTAACATTACAACTAGACATCATAATAATCGAATATGCTTAAATTTTTAAATACTTTGATAATAATGTTATACAAGTTCCGTTAATTTTTTATTCAATTAAACTAAATACAATGAGAGTTGTTGTAAATTTTCAAATTGTACTAGAGGTTTTTATAATCAAGTTAAATCTCTTGATGTTGAGAAAATTATTCTAAAAAAAATTATATAAAAAGTGAAATGTATATGTCCCTTCGTACTTTCTGGGGTCAAAAAAGAAATAAAGTTAAACAAATAAAAGAAAGGCAATCTGAGTTGAGATGTGTGGAAGGCACCTAACATTTCCCTTTAGTGTGCAATTCTAACATTTTCCCTCTCTTAGTTGGACACGCAATGAAGGTAGGAATTCACTGGGCTTCATGTGAATTATCCAGATTTTTCTTTTTTCTTTTTTTTTTTTCGGTTCCTAATTTTTTCATTTTAGTTAAAAAAAAGTAACCAAATTTTCTTGTGGATCTTAAAATTCCTCAATGAAGATGGACAATTGCAATACTTTGGGGCAAAAATGTTTTATTATCTTAAAACATTTAATTTTGCTAATTTAGCTTTGTTGAGAAATCTTTATTAGTAGCACTTTATCTCAAATACTTTTGATGATAGTCTGAATTTAATATCGTTTACATAAAAAATATGGTCCAATTGAGATATTGTCTCGTTATCATGTATGTCAGTATGTGGTAGGGTGTTAATGCCCTGATGGATGAGAGAAGGAATCCGTGTGTATTAACTTTAAGGTAATGGTCTGGTCATCATGCATTTATTGAGAGAATTTTGTCCTGAAAAAATATTTTGATGAGAAAAAAGAAATCTCTATATATCAATTATCTCAAATCGCTTGACTCTACCAATGTAAAATAACACCACATATCATCCACGTCTACACCTTTAAAAAATACATAGTTGCTACAAATTGCTATAAGTTCTACCATTTCATGGAGTACGTCCTTAGACCTTAAAAGGGCAAAATATTCGTATTATGAGCACATCATAACTTTACAATTTAATAAGCAATAAGCCTTGCACTTATTTGTTAAAGATATTATTTATTATTGAACTCTTCACAATTTATTAAATAGTTGATGATCTGGCGATAGGTAATCTTATTTGGACTAAAGGATTATATATATATATATATATATATCATGGATTAAATAGTATTAATTTTTTCCTTTTGATAATTTTCCTATAGTTTATTCCGCCAATGGTTTTTCTTTTTTGCCGTACTCGGACATCTGTGCCGCACCTTTTCATTTATTTTATAGTATCTCCAAACAAAAGATCCTAATATTAAATCTGTCCCTTTCTGTCTTTTTTATTTCTTAATTAGCTAATTATTAATTATCACCGTCCTCTAAATAAGTACAGATTCAAATTTCATCGATATATGTGAATATTTATTGATTGTACGATAATATTTATTTAGCGATGATAGTTTATAATAATCAAATTTTATTTAATTTATATATTTAATTTTGAAAATATATTCATGTGTTCATATTAATGTATGATTAAATCTAATCGTTTTTTTCTAAAAAAATATTAATTATATATTTATTTATTCGAACTTTTTTTAGGTCAGATTTGCTTGAAGGTTCGCTCTGTGGGACAAGTGTCACTGTTTAAAGCACTTCAACATATCCGCCAAAATTCCCCAAAGAAAAAGAAGAAATAAAGCAAATAAAACATATGGACAATAATTTTTCAAATTATTTTAATTTCTTTAAAAAATATGTGGTTCAAAAAAGCCCATTTGTTTCTCTCTCTATAGTATAGCTGTATCTATCGCTTTCTCTCACTAACATAAATAGACGTGGCGGCATTGATAATTGTGGGACGGCGAGTGGCGGTGACGTGGCGAAAAAGCGCAAAAAGTTCCGGCCCCATAACCTTGGGGGCCCCACTATGAGTAATGGTCTGAAATTAATTGAGAAACATGTCATCTTCTCATCCTTATCCAACCACACTTGCTTTTTGAAATTCTAATCCACACAAGAGAATTTCTTACCCATTTGTGTCTTTTCATTAATTTCTTTTTATTTTTTCCTTTTTATTCTATTTTGAGAGGCTATTGATATTTTGGCTTTTCATATAAATATCCTTCTTGAAAATATTTATGAAATATTCTCTGTCGGACACATTATCCGATTATGCATCACAAAAATTGTATTTTTTTTAAATATACAATAAAATATTTTATGTAGATTGGGTTATATTTATCAAAAAAGTATGTTGGAGCTGTCGTATCTGAATATTTATAAATTAAAAAATTTTATACAAATTAGGAATTTTTACAAAAAAATTGTTATAGTATTAATTTTATGGGTAAGATAATTGACTAAATTATAAATTTTTCGTGACTATAATCAAACTCGTAGATAAAATAACGAATTTTTAGTAACAACTGCAGATTGATATCATAATTCTTATAATGAATTAAATATAATATATATTTGAAAATATATCTTATTGAAGATAACAATAATTTAATGTAAATTTCTTTTCAAAGTGAACAATTTTTTTTCATGTAATAATTGTGATAGGAGACATAATAGATGGAAAATTTGAGGATGTAAGTTACCCAAAATGGTCATCTTATCAAAAAAAAAAAAAAAAAAAAGTTACCCAAAATGGACCAAGTTATGTTAGGTTATTTTCACTTGTTTGCATCATTTATTTTTTTATCTTTTATTTTTGGAGAGAGAGTTTATTGTTCTTATTCATTTAGTTTAAAAAGTACATTACAGTTATTAGTTATTTATATTTATAGTTATATATAGGCAGCATCATGTAGTTTAAAAAGTACATAATAGTTATTTATATTTATTTATAGTACCGTTTAATTTTCTTTTTTGTGTGGAACACGTATGATACATAATTTTTGTATGATAAAATAAGTGTAGATAAATTAGCGGCCCTGAGAGCTATTTATAAATATGAAAAAAAAATACACCAAATATTCAATTTATTTTAGTGTTTTAATAAGAAATACAAAATACATAATTTTTATTCGTCTTTATCTTTTATTTAAACAAAATATATGATATTTTGTAGTGTATTATGCACTTTAAAAAGCACATTATAGTTATTATTTCTTTCTTTTTTTTTACGTGGAAAAAATATATACGATGTATAAGTTTCTATAAAATAGAATAATCCTAGGTAATATAAATCAATTGAGAACTACTCATAAATATATAAAAAAAAAGCTAAATATTCAATATCATTTGATATTTAAATTATAAATAAAATATATAATTTTTATTCTTTATGTGACTATTATCTAAAAAACCAAAATATGTGATAGAGAAAAAGTACACCACGTTTTTATATAGCCAACAATATCCTTAGAAAGAGTTGAAAATAGGCCTATTTTAAGAGGTTGTAAGATATTTAAGGATTTTATTTTAAAAATATATATTATTTATGTGTGGGGATATTTATGTGGGGGAGTGAGTTTTTGCAAGTTGTGAAGACAAATGCAAGTGTACTCGCCCTATATGGCGAACATGCGGGCCGCCTTTCTATTTAATTTCTGGTTAAAATTTCTTTTCCAAAATGGTCCCTCTTAGCTCTTTTCTTCATTTTTTGGGGCTCCACCTGCCCCTAAATTATTTTAAAGTTGCATGGTCCCTTGAAGAAAATTATAATATCAATTTAGATTTTTTTATTTGATTTGATGTTTTATTTTGAAATATATACTTGTGATTATATATGTTATTAGACATGTATTAAATAGAATTATAGTACTGGCAACAAAAAAGTTAAGTGTAATATGAGGTTGACGTTGATAAGATATATTTAGTGACACTAGTTTTTATTTTATTATATTTTACATAAAAGTGTGTTAGTGACAGTTCCTTTTGTGATAATATGTATATATGACGTCGATAATACGTATTGGGTGGAATTAATTTTCATCTTGTTTCAACTAATAAAAAAATTTTAAATGATAAGCACTCTTTTTTTTTCCTTTTTTGTCAAAATGTTACTTAATAGTGAAACAATAACGTCCTGGATTGTTGGCACAAAATTCATGATATATATATATAATGATATTTTTGTGACACATAAAACTTACCGACATATCTTGTAACAAAATTTTCATGGTTAATAGGTTCTCGTATACACACATCATTAATCGTTAAGGTTGTAATTTGGACACAATGTTTTTGTTGCTATTTAGATTGTTAAAATTATCATTGTAATAAAATAATTTTTTGATGTTTTTTTATATAAATTTAGTGATAAAATAATTCAATGAATTCAAAAAGGAAATTAAAGCAAAAGAGTTGAGGGAGTAATGAGATTGATTTTAACTTCTAATTAGTTTTTGCCATAACTTATGTGCTTTATATTTTACTTTTTTTTATTAATTGCATTTTTTTGAATAGTCAACTTTTAAATTTTTACTTTTCCACTAAAGAAATATACTTTTGAGTTCTAACCACTATCCAGAGTGTTCTTTTGTTCCAATTCTAATTGTATGCTTTGACTTTGTGACTAGTTGCACGAGGAAAACAATGTTTTTTCCTTTGATTTTCTAGATGTTAGAATATTATATATTACAATGTATATTTTAGAGATAAAAAGTATGTAGAAATATTTAATTAGTTCAATTTTCAACTTTTTTCAAAAAAAATTTAATCCAAAACAAGGTTAATTTAAATTTAATTATGGATAAATTTCATAACTATATATAGCTTATATATATATAAAATAATTGTTAATAAATCACCCACAACTCACTGATTTTGTAGTCTATAACTAAAATATATCTTTAAAATAATGAAAAGACACACATTATCATCCAAATTATGATCGTTTTCACACATTTAATAATAACATTTATTTTCTTCTTTTCTCTTTCGCATCTACTCTCCACACTATCCAATTTCTCGTAAGCCCATAACTTTTTTACGACATTAAAAGTCTAAAATTGAAAATTTATGAGTGCACTAACATTATTATTTTTTGCAAAACTAAAACATATCATTATTCGCCACCTGAAATTCATTGATACTGTAATTCTTCGTTATATTTTAAATTTTCTTTTGTAAATTTACTCATAGTTGCAATATATTTTTTTTTATTAATAAGAAAAATAATTTCCACATCCAAACTTGTGAAAAATATAAAATTGTTTAGTCTCATAAATATATTTATTTCATAATTTATTTTTTCAATGGGAGACAAAATAGTTCTTAGATCCAAATTAAATGCAATTCACGCCAGGTGGTCAACAACCCAAACAACATTAATTCCATAATTCACACTGAAAAAATCAACCAACCACTAAATATCCGCCACGTGTTCACCAATAAACAGCGAGTACACTCCTCTATCCCTAAACGCGCGAGTAAGATCAAATAGAAGAAAAAGTATAAGAAAAAGCAAAGGTGTCGTTAGCTGACATCAACCCGCCACGTGTCCTTGCCTCTCTTTGAATTTGAGCCACAAGATTCCACGGATTTCTCGATCATTCTGGCGTAAGTCCCTCAAGATTATGCAAATTACAATTTCACCCCGATGACATGGCGTCCATACACCCCCGTCTTCTCTCCATAAACCAAACCCAAAAGTGCATTTCTTTGCTATCCTATACGAACTCCTCTTATTCTCCATTTTCAAGTATTAATATATTTTTTTCTTATCTGAAGAAAGCCTGTGATTTTTGCTCTTTCACTTTCAGTCCCTTCTTCTATCTCTGTTTCTTTTGTATTATCCTCCCTGTTTTGCTCTGTTTCAATCAGAGGTTTCAGATTAAGATCCCGTATTTGAGGTGTTTCTGCCCAGATATAAACAGTCCCGGTTCTTGATTCTTACTATTTGCATCACAATCAGGTGTTTTTCTTCTGAATCAAGAAGATTCTTGGCTGTTGTTCGGTGGAAACAAAAAGTTTTTGGATTTTTATTTGGGGAAGAAGATATTTCTGATGGGGAAGCTTGATTTTTTCTGGGATCACGAGGTGGTCTCTTAGTAATTTGTGAAAGAATTTTTCTGGGATCAAGAGGTTTGAGTGGATTTCGTTGTGCGAGAAGAATTTTTCAGAGAAATTAATGGTTTTTGCGGCTATGGCTGTACAGGTGAGCTTTAGTTCGGGATTTTGTTCTTGATTTGGGGTTGCTGCTGTTTGAGTGGATATTGATTTACTTTTTTAGCCTCATCTTTGTTACTGTGGTCATAGCAGATAAAAGTAAGAAACAAACAGAGAAAAGAAAATTGGGTTGTTAATAATGGAATTTGGTCAGCTTTTCTTTTCTTTTTCTTTTTTTTTTCTTGGGTGGTTGGCTAATTTGGTGGAGTTATGATTCATGTTTCACCTGTTAAACATAGAGCTAATTTTATCTATGGAATTGCATTTTTTCAGTAGATTTTGAGTTCTTGCAAGTTTTCCTGAGAATTATGGTGAACTCACTTTTGAAAATAAAATGTGGTGGTAATTGTCTGGTTTTGTATTCTGAGATTGTGTCATATGTTGGGTTGTGTCATATGTTGTCATGTAATGGTAATTGGTGACATTTTGGAAGTCTCTGTTATGTATTGTTCCTCTAAGTGGAAGAACAGATTTGTTTCCCACCTTTCTTTTCTTTGTTCTGCTTTTGTGTTTAGCGAAGACGTATTTGCAATCTTAAATTTTTGGAGTATGTGTGATCCTGTATTGGAAGAGTCGAGTTTCTTCCGAAGGGGTTCTTTTCACGATGAAACTCCCACCACCCGTGTTAGCGGTCATTTGAGCTTTTCTTATCTTGATTTGGGCATCATATGGGGCCATTGGCAGGAACGATGATCCAAATTGGGGTCATATGATGATACCTAGTATTGTTGAGGAAGAGTAGAGAGTCTTGGCATACTTTATAGGTAGAGAGTCTAGACACAGTTTATAAGTTGTTCTCGTCTCACGTCTAATGCATCTTTCATGACAAAATACCTCATGATCAATTTAGGCATCATCATTTTGTAGACGATGGATTTGGGCATCGTCTGTCTTGATTGCATAGTCACATGATGCTTTTTATTGGTGAATCCATTTTGAGTTGTAGGAACAACAATTATTAATGCTGTCAACATGAGCAATATTGAGCAAGAATTTATGAATTTCAATCATCGTATTTTTATTGAATTAACCTGCCAAACATACATTCTTTATGAAGTTCTCTTCTTAACATTTGGTGTTCTACTATAGGAACAACATGGATGTATTGGATCAGACAGTCCTCTGTCCGGAAGTGACAAAATTTCCGTACCCACTTGTAAGAATATGCAGTCGAGAGAAAAGTTCAATCCAGGCGATGACTATGCTCCAAAGGTTTATGTTGCTCCCTGGTTGTCAATTTTAAGGACCGTATGCATAAAATCATTTGACTTATCTTTGTATTTTGCCTCTTTCTGTATTTACTCGTATAGGCGAGGAAGCCATATACAATCACGAAACAAAGAGAAAGGTGGACCGAAGAAGAACACAAAAAATTTATAGAGGCGTTGAAACTTTATGGTCGAGCGTGGAGGAGAATCGAAGGTAGCTATTAATCAGCATTAATATTTCACAAATATACGTTATCGATGTATTTTGAATGATATTCTATTTTATTTTCTTGGCTTTCAGAGCATGTGGGTACAAAAACCGCTGTGCAAATTCGAAGCCATGCACAGAAGTTTTTCTCCAAGGTTTTAGTGCTCTTATACCACTACGATTATCTGCCATTATATCTATATGCCGCCTTTTCGAGTAAGTCATATCTTTTATGACTGCGAGGCGTGCAAACTTGGTTAGTGGTAAAATTGTATCATACTGATTGTAAAGTGAAATTGTTGGGTTGTTGTTTAGGTTGTCCGCGAGTCTAATACAGGCAATGCAAATTCAGTGAAGTCAGTCGAGATTCCACCCCCTAGACCTAAGAGAAAACCAATGCACCCTTATCCTCGGAAGCAGGTTTCTCCTGTCAAAACGGGAATTTCGATACCTGAGAAACCAGCCAGGTCTGCGTCTCAGGAAAACCAATCTCCGACATCAGTGTTGTCTGCCGTAGGGTCAGATTCATCTGGTGGGATGGAATCTTGTACGCCTAAGTTTGTGTCAGAGGACGTTATATCTTCTGTGCCAGACTGTGAAGATGGAGATTCAAGTCCCGACGAACAAATTCCTCTGGTACTCACTCGATTCATTTAGCGGCTTCATAGTCTGTTTGATATGGTTTGATCTGTGTTTAGCTAACTATGTATACTCTTATCGAACAGGAGTTGGAGCTTTCATCTCAAAACGTTAAAGAAGATCTCAATGAATCAGCTGCGCAAAGCTTGAAGCTTTTCGGTAAGACATTTTCAGTCGTTGATCCTCGCGGATCATCCTATTCGACTGATAATACAGAGGGGGCATGTGTATTTCCTTGGAGAGTTGTCCCTCTAAAAGTTCCTATGAGTTGGGGTTCATTTTCTGATAGTTCTCCTACATCGGCATATAGCACCGAAATAAATTTCTCCACACAGAAGATGAGTGACGAGTCAAACAATTGTTGTGCCATTCCATTTCCATGGCTAACACTTTGTAATAATTCGTCACATTCGACTCTGGAAGTGCACAGTCCTAGACCTATCAAACCACGACCATCGTGTGACAAGAAGGATAATGACGAACAAAAGGAGGGGTCTTTTGCCGGTTCGAATACTGATTCAGTCTC